>JAQBSW010000474.1:0-201047 GCA_029291075.1 Eudiplozoon nipponicum
CGGTACAATCTCCTAGACGAATGTGTAAACCTGTAATAGTGAAGCTAACATAATCTAAAGTCAACGACAATGCGACTTCAATGCTAACTCACACTATATAATATATATACCGAGTCTGTAAAGGATACTAACACTATGGCTATTGTGTTAGTAACTGATACCTTTTTTGAAATCGATGAGTACCGGATACTAACACTATGGTTTCCGAGTCGGTACATGATACCAACCTGATGGATATAAATTTATGCTAAAGTTCACCCAAATTGAGAATTACAACAATTTCCGAACACCTGTTACTCCAGCTAAACCATACACTCTGGCCTTCATCGATATCAGTTATCACATTTCGCGGTAAGCATGACATCATTCAATTCAATATATTACAGTTAAATACTGTTTGTTGCGAAGAACTAATATATATGCAAGTATGTATTAGGTTTTGCGAACCTAGTAACAAATTAGTTCAGTTGTGACCAGAAGGATAAACCAAAGGCAGCATGAACGGAAAGTATAATCTCATGCACATTCGTTTCGTGCTTACTGGCGACTCATCAGTAGGAGCCGGTATTACGCCCTTTAACCACTATATATTTGGTAGAAGAATGTGGAATAATAGGACGGTACAATCTCCTAGACGAATGTGTAAACCTGTAATAGTGAAGCTAACATAATCTAAAGTCAACGACAATACGACTTCAATGCTAACTCACACTATATAATATATATACCGAGTCTGTAAAGGATACTAACACTATGGCCATTGTGTTAGTAACTGATACCTTTTTTGAAATCGATGAGTACCGGATACTAACACTATGGTTTCCGAGTCGGTACATGATACCAACCTGATGGATATAAATTTATGCTAAAGTTCACCCAAATTGAGAATTACAACAATTTCCGAACACCTGTTACTCCAGTTAAACCATACACTCTGGCCTTCATCGATATCAGTTATCACATTTCGCGGTAAGCATGACATCATTCAATTCAATATATTACAGTTAAATACTGTTTGTTGCGAAGAACTAATATATATGCAAGTATGTATTAGGTTTTGCGAACCTAGTAACAAATTAGTTCAGTTGTGACCAGAAGGATAAACCAAAGGCAGCATGAACGGAAAGTATAATCTCATGCACATTCGTTTCGTGCTTACTGGCGACTCATCAGTAGGAGCCGGTATTACGCCCTTTAACCACTATATATTTGGTAGAAGAATGTGGAATAATAGGACGGTACAATCTCCTAGACGAATGTGTAAACCTGTAATAGTGAAGCTAACATAATCTAAAGTCAACGACAATACGACTTCAATGCTAACTCACACTATATAATATATATACCGAGTCTGTAAAGGATACTAACACTATGGCTATTGTGTTAGTAACTGATACCTTTTTTGAAACCGATGAGTACCGGATACTAACACTATGGTTTCCGAGTCGGTACATGATACCAACCTGATGGATATAAATTTATGCTAAAGTTCACCCAAATTGAGAATCAAAACAATTTCAGAACACCTGTTACTCCAGTTAAACCATACACTCTGGCCTTCATCGATATCAGTTATCACATTCCGCGGTAAGTATGACATCATTCAATTCAATATATTACAGTTAAATACTGTTTGTTGCGAAGAACTAATATATATGCAAGTATGAATTAGGTTTTGCGAACCTAGTAACAAATTAGTTCAGTTGTGACCAGAAGGATAAACCAAATGCAGCATGAACGGAAAGTATAATCTCATTCACATTCGTTTCGTGCTTACTGGCGACTCATCAGTAGGAACCGTTATTACGCCTTTTAACCACTATGTATTTGGTAGAAGAATGTGGAATAATAGGACGGTACAATCTCCTAGACGACTGTGTAAACCTGTATAGTGAAGCTAACATAATCTAAAGTCAACGACAATGCGACTTCAATGCTAACTCACACTATATAATATATATACCGAGTCTGTAAAGGATACTAACACTATGGCTATTGTGTTAGTAACTGATACCTTTTTGAAATCGATGAGTACCGGATACTAACACTATGGTTTCCGAGTCGGTACATGATACCAACCTGATGGATATAAATTTATGCTAAAGTTCACCCAAATTGAGAATTACAACAATTTCCGAACACCTGTTACTCCAGTTAAACCATACACTCTGGCCTTCATCGATATCAGTTATCACATTTCGCGGTAAGCATGACATCATTCAATTCAATATATTACAGTTAAATACTGTTTGGTCACAACTGAACTAATTTCTTACTAGGTTCGCAAAACCTAATACATAAATGATAGCACTCGTAAGTCGGTGAAATCTTGAATCTTTTACATTTTCAGGTTCACTGATTTTTGGCCTCGATTTATTGGTTCTCACTTGTCCCTTCATTCTGAAGCCCTCAATCAGCTAATTATTTGAAAATGAGGTTGGAACAAGATTTTCTTCACATTTTCTCCCGAATTTTTGGGTTTTCATTTCCAATATCCACCTTCAGGGTTGAGAACATCCTCACAGGAAATAACACTTTGTGGTAAATGTTTGTTTTTCTCCTGTGAGTATGGTGTGAACCCTGAAGATAAGACAGAAAATGAAGTCCCGAGTATTCGGACGAAAAAATGTGGAAAATCTTGTTCGAACGTCATTTTAAGACAAGCAGCTGATGGAGGGCTACGGAATGAAGAGACAAGTGAAACCCATAAAAATCTGAGCACCTGGATTCAAGATTTTACCGACCTACGAGTGCTATCAATTGACCCACACAAAGAAACGGCGGCAAGAATCTAAACTAGAAGGACAGCAATGAGCAATTTACAGCAAAATATAAGCATTACTTAAAACAAAAATTGTATCTGATTGCCTGGTCGTGTGATGATGAATCGTATGGAAAAGACAAGCAAACGTTGAAGAATTTGCTAACTTATTCATAATTCCGATTCAATAACTTTCTGAAGGAGCTTTTTCGATTATATTTGCTACAATGCAGTGGCAGCAGTCATTCATATGGGGAACTCAAATTGTTATACGACATAAAGTTACAGTTAATGCTCGGCTTCTGTGGCATTCGGGTTTGTTTGCAAGATTCTAGGCCGAAGTGCCACTAGTTTAAATTACGACTCCGTTGCATTTGCCTTCTTATGCCCTCTTATGCTTGAGCCGATATCAATTAATAATAGATCTTGTTATTATGCCTTATTGTACAGCCATCCAATAAGGTAATATAGTGCTTGCCATATAGTTACAGGTATGAGGTTTCTAGTTGAATGTTTATGTCGATATGTAGATAAAACCTGACAAAAAACGTGAATGGTGTAATGTATTTGCTCGTAGTTTCATTATTGAAAATAATAGATGAAAATTTTAAAAGGAAATTAGTATGAAAACAGACATAGACTGGACAGAACATCCATTACCGCAGCAAAAACCTAATGTCCAAAAACAGATTCTACACAAATTATTCTTTAGAATAATACAATTTTTTCTGATAAATTATAATGCCGAGAGCTAACAATGCTCAAAGCCATGTTTACAGCAAAGAGGCACACTAAGTAAGCTAATGAAGCATAAATGCAATAAAAATTTTAAAAATACACAGTAAATCGGCAAGTAAATAGGGGAAATGCCGAAAAGTATAGACGTAATAACATAACTATCTTCAATTAAAAATAAACCATAATTCTATGCTGAATAAAAAACATTTTTATCTATTTCTACAAAACTTACGATAAACATATTTTATTCCGATAAAACATTGCCATCAGCTTCGTAGTTCTTGTTTATTTATACAGATACAATACATGCGCATTGAGGAAGCTGTCAGTTACAAAATAATTACTCATCAATTAAACAACAAAAGAACTGTGAGCATAAAAATAAAAATAATATGGTTCATTTTATTTCTAATTCCATGCATTTTGATGTTTGTATTCGGCTTTTGTGTTTTTTTATAGAATTTATCCATGTAAACTATCTTAATAATATTCGTTTTAAAAATTGAATATATATCTTTAATTGTTCGAGGGGGAAAATGTACACTTTGAATAGGTGATGCTAAATTTATTTGTAAATATTCTTTCTAAGATCTTGAAAAAGTTACTTTGTATAAGCCTTTCTACAAGGAAACCTGAATAATATGTAATGTATACATTGTCTTTCCAAATAAATGAAATAATGTTTGTTGAGGCTGTATTATATATATATATATATATATATATATATATATATATGTGTGTGTGTGTGTGTAGATGGATTGAGTATTGTATTGGCGAGCTATTAAATGTATAGATAAGTCATTTGTTTTCTGGATATTTCAAAACTACTCATTTCTTTAGTGGTAGCTATCTGTCTAACCGGTCTAAGAATACCATCTAATTGAGGAAGCTGTGCACATTTGATTATCGTGCGTATGTTTCTCCTCTTTGATGATTTTGTTTCTGCATCACCCGGAGGTGTGTGTTTTGCAGTAATTGTAAAGATTCTAATTTTTACCAAGACCGTAGTATGTTTTTCTTCGCAACGCCTCTGTTTCTTGTCTGTTTCCTCTTTCTGGTAATGTTAAATTCTGTGAACATGGCACAGACTAAGTTTTTTTCTGTTTTCTGAATATACGTGTTGCTTTACTTTATTCACTGCAAGTTAAGTGATATATAGTGTTATTAAGACTTGAAAATTCAGCAAGGGTGTGTGCTGTTTGATATTCAGTGCTTCAAAAAAATGTTAATCACTTTATCTGACCTCGCTTTCTGAAAAGTGGAGAAGATAGGTGTTTTCAATTGATTCCCTGTTTCCGATAAAATGATGAGTAATTGATGATTTGATGGATGATGCTAATCATCTTTGGGTTGAGCGTCTTACCAAGTGGTGATGGATTCTTCCTATTACTTGCCTGGTCTTTCTTCCAATTTTCGGTTCAAACGTGCACACTTTTGAAATTTAATCAATTAAGTATTTGGAGAATGAAGGCAATTGTTCTTTTGCATTTAGAAACATTGCAATATGTATAATTAATACGATGCTTAACGTAAAACTTGCAAAATTTGTTATTGTACTTTGGTTTTTACATCTAGTCATTATGGAAGCTTGAAAATATCCTCGAAAATGTAAATTCAGATAGGCCTTTCTATTACGGCATTCTGTTACGTGAAGTATGTGCGGAGCATTCCTTTCTGAATCGGTTTGCAAAGTTATTTACGAGGTTTACTGTGAAAGATCTTCAGACACTGCTGTTGTTTAGAATCTTCTCAACCATTAACGAGTAATTTCGATGTTTTTACCTTGTTAGGTTGCCATCTTTCTCTCGAAACTGTTGAATGTCGAGAATAGGAGGCATATTATATTGCGCTACCTCCAGTGTAAATTTGATATATGTACCGGCTAGTTCATCCTGTTATATAAGTTTTCTAGGATTCACAGATTTTATAATAAAGAACGATTGTCTACACCTCATTTGTATAGTGTACATTATTCAGTTATATTCAAAAGGCCAGTGCTTTCTAAATTCTGCATGTGCAGATACAGTAATAGTGGTGCTTTTAATCTTTGAACGGGAATACGATTAACCTGACGAAACTGTTCACTGTTAAAAAGAAATTGTACGTTATCTTTACAAGCTAATATAAGCCATTTTATGTCTTTTTACACAATTTGGTAAACTCGGATATTCATATTGGATTAAATCGCGGAGAATCAACGTTGTCTTTTCTAATGGAATATTTGTAAATAGCGATGTTAAATCCGTTGAAAACTTAGTTTTCATTTACAACAATCTTGTTCTTCACTTTTCCTTTTAACAAATGACCAGATAATATAAATTTATAAAATATGTGATCTAAGCAGTGAAATTTAATCGCTCGCCAACACAAAACTTAAATCAACCACATGTGTGACATATATAGTACTACATAAACAAACATTCATTTATATATATATATATATATATATATATATATATATATTGAATGCTGTAATTTTGATTAGATATATTCTATCAGCATAGACAAAAAATAAATTATGTTGCAAAGGCAATACCTTCTGTACAAACATTCCGACCTTATTAGAAACTCATCGAGTTATGTCCAGAATTTTACGCGCCCGATACTCGGACCAAGGCACAATTTCTACGGAGTCTGAAACTCTGTTTTCTGCACTAGATGTGTCGGAAATGCCACGAATTAATTAGTCATTTATTGACTTTTATATTTAATATGATTCTGCATTAGACGAAACCTATATCTAATTTCTCAAGACCTGATATCTAACTAGCCATCTCCAATATGACATTATGGAACAGACACAATGACAATTGGGAAAAATTTTGTAGTATTTTATGTTCAGATACAGGATTTTGATTAAATATATTGATTGCCGGTACCAACTTAGCATTAAATCAGGACGAAGAGGAAATTCGTATTGTAAATTGCGTCCTTGGCAATTGCTCTCCAGTATTTGCAGCGGTCCGAAATCGGAATAGGGAAAAATTGATTTACAGAATTGTTACCACCACCCGCGCAATGAATTATTGTTAAATTGATTTAAAGTTTGTAACTCTATCATCTGCGCGATCTGTGACTCGAACTAAACGCGATTAGCAGTCATATATTAATTTATGTTTATTTATGTACTTATATATATGTATATATATACATATATATATATATATATATATATATATATATATATATATATATATATATACAATTTATTCGATTTGGATCTGGAAAAGTTCCATTTTAATTGTGTTTTGAATCCTCTTTTCCTTAAATTTTTCATTAAATAAAATATTTATTTCTTATTTTGCATTTCTAAGAGAATACGAATTTGTGGCTGTATTTTCGATATTATTAGTTTTACGATGTGCAAAATTTAATTAACGAATACCTTAGTAAACTTGAGATCAAATTTTCTTAATCTAATGAATATTTTATTCATTCCACAAGTGCAATGAATTATTTGTTAAAAGAAAAATATTTTATTTCTAAAGATATCTTCGAAAATCATTTAGTGTCGTTAAATTAAGCCCAACGTGGGCATCTAGAATGAAGATAAATTGAGTTTTCTGCAAAGCATGCGAATGTAGGAACTAATTAATTTCTAAAAAAAAATAAAAACTAAAGCGATGCTTTTAAAATTTTCATTGATATTAAGTGCATTTAATACACTTAAGAGACATTAAGTAAACACAGTTTCAAACTCATAACCTGATTGGTATGTCATTTTAATGAAACTCATTATACGTATTAACTAAAATTACTAAAGCTTAAATATAATTAAACAATCATTGAGTTTGCGGATGATGATAAATATTATTTAATTTCATATAACCCTTCCCATTTGCAAAATTAAAATGGTTTTTTTTTCAGATATAAAAAAACGCTTCTTCCTCATTATCTTCTCAAGTATATACTAATGAACATCTCTTTATATATAAATTGAAAGGCAAAACAAGATAGGAAAATATAAAAACACGGAGAGAGTGTGAAATAATAAAACAACCAATCAATTGCGTGCGTCAACTCCAGTTCAAGCTCACTGTTTGAGCATGCTTCTTGTGCTTGCATAAATCCGGCTGCAATTTGATTATGTGTCTAGCTCTCTTTTGTTATTGCATTCGTTAATTATTTCAAATGACACGTCTGGAAAACATACGTGTGATGTTTCAATGATGTGTTGCGCAATTGCTAACGTGTATTCACCATTTGATTTAAAACAGGCGTTTAAGCTACAATGTTCTCTCGTTCGAGTAATTAAACGTCTGGTCGATCGTCCTATGTAAGTTGATCGACAATTTGAGCATGTATATTGGTAAATAATATTTGATGCCGATCTTAACGGCTGTTTCTCTTTGATTGTTGGTAATGGCAAGTGTGTTACCCTAAATAATACGCGTACTTCAGATGCATTAAATACGCGTGTTAATTCGCTCCAACTTTCTTTTGTGCTATTCGGGAAACTGCATTCCCTTTAAATGGGATGTTCAGGTAGACTGTTTTCTTTTATGGTCCGTAATACGTCTGTTTTTGTTTAATTCCCCGTTTAGTAATTGATTCAATTTATTATCTTGAATTTATTTGTTTAAATCAAATTTGTAATCTTCATATAAACACCCATCCCTTTATATAGGCTTATATTAGTATAAGCTTTTCGTTGTTACATGTAAGATAGGATATTTATTCACTAGACCGGTTTTGTCATTATTGGGATCTCTACACATACTGTCCAGAATTTGTCGCGGATAGTGCACAAACTTTGGCACGTCCGCTTTGGTGACTTTGAATCTAACCACTTAGCCAGACTGACGTACGCCAGACACAAAAGTTTTATCAAATAATGACTAATGTTTCTTGGTTTTGCTTTTTGTTTAATTGGAACCTACATGACATATTTAAATCGAAATTTATTAATAGCCACCCTCCAATAAATTGCTAAAAAACAGGCACCATGCTACCGAGTTATTTGTTAATAAATTGAATATTTATATAATTAAGGATCCTTAAATGCGTGGGTACTGAGAAAATTTATTGTAATCAAGGTTGCCAGCTTGGTAGAAAAAATAATAATATTTTATATACATCAGCGTTTTAAGGGAAGAAACCTAGCGATTCTTAATGTTAATAATGTTCATTTTTAAAAATGTATTGGATTGTACTTATTTTGCTGCTTTTCTTTAGAAAACATGATTAACTGAACCAAGGAGTGCTTTAATTCTTTGTCATTAAATAAAAATAATAATTAAAATATGAAAAGGAGCATTTTAGAAAGCTGTCAATCTGCCAAGGAAAATTACTTCAGTATCTATATACTTACTATAACACCGAGAATGTTGTAACAATTAAGACACAATGAATTAGCAAAGGGAATTAAGTATATTTTACAATATTCAGGCATTTTCCATTTGAAAAACAGGATTTTGAAACGCATTTGGAGGAAGTCAATTTCTTTCTAGAAATCTTAGGCCAAAAATCTGGTCAATTTGATAATAAATCTATTGGAGTATTGAAAGATTACGTAAATTTACCTGTGCAAATTAAAACACTGCAGCCAGGAAGCAAAAGCACAATTGCATAGGAAAGAGTTCACACAAAATAATTGAAAATTATTTTCATTTCATGTGCATATATTGTTTGCAAGCTGTAAGAAGAGAATGTCACATAAACATGATAGGTCTAAGTACAGTTCAATAATGTTTTACTTTATAATGTAACCGCATAACCACTGCGTTGTGATTTTTGATAAAAATATATCCTACCTTTGCAGAAGTGCTGCCCAATATGTCAACTTCAGTAAGTTGGAATTTTTCTTGGATTCAAATCTTCAGTAATCTCACTTAATCTCTCTCATACGTTACCAGATATTGCAAGATAAATGGCCTTAATTGATTTTGTTTGATAGAAATGACGCTGTAATCATTTACAACTACCATATATGAAGATTTTGTAATTATATTTTATAAAAAGCAAATATGATTTAGCTCAATTTTATACACGACAACAGTTTTTTTCTTAAAGAATAAATCAAAATGTTTCATAGTTTACATAAGTTTCACCAATACTCGCGCGATGATTTCCAATGAACTATTATTGACACTGATATGTTTCTGTGAAGGTATGTATAAAAGTATAGATTTAAAGGAAAGATTGGGTTGTATGAGAATACGAATCTAAAATATGGAGAATAAATTAAGATAAGAAAACATAAAACATATTAAGTGTGAGAAAATTAATGAAAATAAGTCAAAATTAAATGAAAAATAGAAGTCAATATAAAGTAATGATTTGTTTTTGAAATATAAAATAAGTTTAACTAATTTTCACAGAAATATCGTCATGCTTCAATCAATGTGTGCTTTATATTGCCGAGTAAATGGACCGAAATCGCACATCAAAGTTAAAAATTGGCTCATTTAAAACAAAATCTAACAATTTACGTTTATTATCTCAACAAAAAATTCAATGTCAGCGCAACAAGGCTAGATGTGAAATTTTATGAGATAGAGTGTAGATTTAAATGTAAATTTTCAGAAAAAGTCATTGTTTGAATATTCGAGCTTATGGCTGGACGATGGATTGTTTGCTTTTAGATTTTAAAGTTATTTTGATGGAAACCATAAACTTATGCTTAACATAATATGCATATTTTGTTGCCTGATACTAACATTCATCAAAATATTTAATTCAAGCATGGCTTTCGTTAATTTAAAAAAAATAACACGTTAATGCGGGAAGAATAGCTGTATATGAAATCGCAATTTCTTAACATAAGACAGGCCTATTCAGTTAATCTTTCAAAACATTTTCTCGAAAAATGGCAAGTAAAATTTCAAAGTAGAATATCATCACTATGTTTAGTCATATACAGAATGAAAGTCAGTACTAATTAATATATTGGGTACTAATTCCCCGATAATTTTTAAATGAGCGAAACATGAATAGCGATAAAATGGATGGCTTCTCCATCGTATAATTTTAATTGCTTGAAAATAATGAATTTATTGTGTACACAAATACGTTCCATCTTTAATACATCTATAATTTAATCACGATGTATATCCAACTATACTATTTTCTTCGTTTTTTTCTGTAAAATTTTTATTAAAATGAATATCAGTTTTAAAATTTAACCTAAAAATCTAATACAGCTCATTATTGTTGAACTAATTTTTATTTTTTTATTTGATTTATTAATTTTTTTTTCATTTCGAAAGATTCTGAACATTCTTTAAATCTAACTTGCGAGCTTGAAGTAAGCAAAATTCCCATTGTATTTAACCAGTCGTCGAACAACATAACAAAATTACCGCCAATCGCACGCACTGACACGTTTCGACCTTCCATGATCATTATCAGAGTACGACGTAAAAATGACTAGCGACAATCAAACAGCATTGCATATATATGGAAAGCAAAATTAGATATGCGGCTCTAACCTCTAGTAGTCTTGCATACATTGTACGTGACTGGAAATTTCGGCTGCACAATGGGATTGGTGTTTATTTCAAGCTCGCAAACTTAATTTAAAGAATTGTTACCACTACTCGCGTAATCAATTATTGTTTAATTGTATTGTCTAAATATATGTATAGCAAAAGCTACAAACAGTGAATGTTCGTGACTGCATACAAATTGTGCAGCCGACATTTTATAGTCATGAACAATGTATGCAAGACTACTAGAAGTGAGATCCGCATATCTAATTATGCTTTCCATATATATGCAATGCGGTTTGATGCTTGTTAGTCATTATGCCGTCGTAGTCTTATAGTGATCATGGAAGGTCAAGACGCGTCAGTGCGTACGACGGGCGGTAGTTTTGTTATGTTGTTCGATGACTGATTAAATTCAATGGAATTTGTGTTTGCTTCAAGCTCGCAAACTTGATTTAAAGAAGAACGCGCGTGACAGGTACACAGGCATATGAACAATGTGGTATGATCTAATCCTTATTGGATTATTATTTGCAATTTGTCTTTTAGTCCATCTAACATATTTGATAGTAATCACCGTTGTTATGTGCATTGCATTTTCGTAAATAACACTGTATATATAACACATTACATATTATTCTGTTTTATTGAAAACCCTTATATTGATTTATTTACCGTCGTTGGTTGTTCAATTTAGCTCGTACTGATCAAACCGCACGAAGAATACGACTTCAACCAATGCTTTAAATCCTTATTAATATCGCCAACTACGCGTTTTCCTGCTAAAGTGGAGTTTAGTAAACCGATGTTAGTACCTTCTCTTCCATCATTGGTTACAGTTATCGAAAGTGCTTTGTTCAAATAGTGCAAAATAAACAAGGTATTTTAATTTGGAAAAATAGTTGTTAGCGTAGTAAAGCTGAAACAACTTTTCTCGTGATAATATTTCATTAGTCTTTACAAAATTTTCATTAAATATGACGTAAATTTGAAAAAAAAAATTCACCGAAGTTTAGTTGAATTAATAAGTAAATGAAACTGATTCGCAACCTCTGTGATTTCATATATAAGAAGCAATACTTCTGGAAACCATTTGTCACAAGTCCTTATATGAACCACTGTTCTCTGTCAATTCACATACGAAAAAGGACTCTCTTACTCGTATCAAAATTGAACTTTTACAGTGATAAGTAGACTATTCTTATTGATATGTTATATGAAAGCAAAATATTTCACAATTGTAGCGAGCACAAATTGGAAAATTTTATATTGAAATGGTGCGAAAATCAAAATTTATGAATAACTTCTTGCTTGATATGCGGAGTTACTTTAGCAAAATTAAAAGTTTGCATAATAGGGCTATGTATTTTAGGCCTACTAACAATCGATTGTATTCTAAGGTGAAGTGGCCTTGTCAAAGCAAACATTTTTAACGTAACATGCCCTGCACACACCTACAAATGAAGTGGTGACGTTTTACAAGGTGATTAGGTAACTACAATTCCGGAGCATGCTAATGATATTTATTAAAAATCTTAAAATAAATCATACGTTAAGGAAACGGTGAATAATTATTTTTTAAGATAAAAATAACTTCATAAGCAAATATTTAATGTCACTTATATGTGCGTTGATATCAATACTGGTATTCATTTTATGAGTACAGACTTCCTGTTGATGTAAGTTAATGTGTTTTCGCATGCAAGCATTGCGAGATCTGTAAAAAATCCTGTTTCATCTACATTAAAATCCTTTCACAGTAAAAAATTAAAGGAGAAAATCCAAATTGCCGTTCATATCTCAATAAATATGATTTTTTCTGTTTTATTATTTTCAGCAAGCAGACGTGATGTAAGCTGCCAATTTGCGAAAAAAAATAAAATTGACTACAATATTTGGACATACAGTTAAAGTCTAAATTTGAAAATCGCATCATTATTACGTAGAATTACGAATCAATCCTTATAAAGTATATATAATTTGGATGCGTAATAAAACAGTAACGATTTTACGCCACCGAAAAATGTAACTACAATACAAGAGTAATATAAATTGATAGTAGATAATGACAACATTTGTAAGGCAAGTATGTATTAGGTGTTGCGAACCTAGTAACAAATTGGTTCAGTTGTGACCAGAAATATAAACCAAAAGCAGCATGAACAGAAATTATAATCTCATGCACATTCGTTTCGTGCTTACTGGCGACTCATCAGTAAGAGCCGGTATTACGCCCTTTAACCACTATATATTTTGTAGAAGAATGTGGAATAATAGGACGGTACAATCTCCTAGACGAATGTGTAAACCTGTAATAGTGAAGCTAACATCGTATAGTCTACGACAATGCGACTTCAACGCTAACTCACTCTATATAATATATATACCGAGTCTGTAAAGGATACTAACACTATGGCTATTGTGTTAGTAACCGATATCAACATTATTGTACCGAAAAGGTACATGGTACTAACACTATGGTTTCCGAGTCGGTGCATGGTAGCAACATGATGGATATCAATTTATGCTATAGTTCACCGAAATTGAGAATTCCAATCATTTGTAAGGCTAGTTAGACAAAATATAATTATATTATAGGACATTTTAAAACAAATTAGCTGCATCTTCTTACCGCATGTGTTGACAGACTATGCAACAAACTAACCCATACTTTGTTTCCTCTAAATATTTTTCTTAAACCTTTGAATGTTAAATTAAATAGCTAATTAATGTTATAAATGTGTAAAATGCATGATTATGTACCAATTTGCTAATACCGAATGTCGCTACAGACGGTTTTAAAGACTTGTCTGTTTTGACAATATTAATCAATATACTATGTCCATATATATATATATATATATATATATATATATATATATATATATATATATATATATGCATGTGTGTTTGTTTGTGACTTGAATATTGAAGTTAGTTTCACGCAAAAATCACTTTCTAGACGGCGGTTAATATTTAGTGACATGCAGTTCGAGCTGAAAACTTAGACAATTTTGTTGATAAAAGTATTGACAGCTGTGCACCAAAAGCAATAATAGCTCTACGATGTTTTGTAAAAACGTTTTCAAATAACAAATATTTTTACATGAATTTCATGCTAAGCTAGATGGTTTGGAAAATTGCTGATGGGTTCAATCTATGAACACGTAAGTCACTATACGTATGAGGAGCCATATAATATAATGGATACTTTGTTTAATCTACAGATTTGATATGTTTAATGCATCAGTCGCTCCGGTTATACCATGAGATAAATATGCTCAATTCTGTTCCAGGGTAAAAGGCTATTTCAGTCTATCTATCTGTAAATCTTTATATATATATATATATATATATATATATATATATGTTGAGCGCCAACAAGTCATTCTTTTTTGTCTTTTCAATGAACGAAGTAAGAACACCTGTCTGCGTGAAAACACAGTCCATCAATTAATGACAACATTCATTTACATATACCCGTTTGTAAGTATAATAACCTTTGAATGTGATTCACATTTTACGATAATAACCAATCGTTAATAATGTCAATAATAATTTAAACCAAAATAGAGAGGTTTAGCAAAATGATGTAATGCACGAAAATGCGGAGTGTCCATATTCTAACATTACGAATGTCATTTAGCTGAATATAATATTCGGCACATATAAGAATAAAATGACTAAACATAATTCGTGCAACATAAAAAGTTTGGCAAACTGAAAATAAAGTTCTGTACATACAAAAATTAAATTACCCTGAACATAGCCATGCTACATCAATCACGGCCAAAATTAACATCATCTACGTCAAATTTAAATCGAACTCTTGGGCAGAGTCTTGATCTTACGCCTTTAGTGTACTCTGATGAAGCTTCTTTCATGCCAGTTTGCCCGTTAGGCTTGGAAGTACTAGATTAGTTTTGAAATGACGGCGGTTCTTGCTTTTGGTTTTTATCGAAACCCATTATCATTGATGTCATATTCCAGAATTCAAATGCAGGCTTTAATCGATCAATGGAAACTGATTTATGATTTTCATTACAATTCGCACCGCGCTCAATTATCGGGTTAGTTCCGCTTTACTTAGCTATAACCTTGATTGAACGGCGTCGTTTCGAACATAGGCTTGCTTATATTTGTCTAAAGCTTTCAAAATATACACTGGCAGATTTTGTTCTCCTTTTGGTTGAGTACGCAGTTTATTTAGAACACGTTGTAGTTGTTGTTTAACTTCAGCCTCTGGTGTTTCATCACAAGTTACAAAATCGCTAACTAAATATGCTTGAAGTTGCGGACTGTGATCGCAAAAGACCTGTGAAACTGGTGCTTCTATGCTATCGCGATATCTTGATCGCTTACCGAAAAGTACAAACGTAATTTCACTGAGCCATTCCGATTGTTAGATAGACGCACATAGCAGCGACTTTAACTCTCGACGTACGCGTTCCACAAGACCGTTACACTTGGGACTGAATGCTGTAGTACTTTGCATTTCAACTCCCAGGAACTCAAAGTTATCTTGAAATAGGGCTTTTATGAAATTTGGACTTTGAACAGTGACTTCTACGTGTGGTATTCAAAATGTTGCCACCCAAAGTAGCGAGAACGCATAAGAAATGGTCTCCGCTTCTTAACTAGTTAGTGATAATACTTCATGCCATCTTGAATATTGAGCAATTATTGTCAAGATTTAACGAAAATCACATACTTTAGTGAAAGTGATTCAATCAACATCGATACATCTAAATCATGCGTTAGGCAGCTCAAAACGGCCAAAACCAGAGAGTGCATACGGCAAAAGATATTGTAAAATTGACGTAGCTGTTATGCTTGAACACATTTTGTAATATCTTGTCGAACTGTTGGAAAAAATAGCGTTCTTATAACAAAATTCGCATACCATCCACAACAGGATGACTCATATTGTGATATTTATCAAATACCGGGCCTGGACAGTCTAGTGCAAACCAAATTTTACTGGCCACCTCTACTTTGATACTTTATGCGTTGTCTTCGGCATCACCTAGGTTAACATTATTAAATCTGTCAGGGTGCCTTTGCCGCTATGATTTGAGTTCTTAGTCTGTTTCTTGTTTTGACTGGATATCTGATGGACTATTTAATTTATTTAAATGCGCGATAAAAAATCAGTCACCACATCATTTCGCCTTTCACATGAATTATGCTGAAATTCAATTCACTAAGGCTGATCGTGTGCTGAAAAGCACTTTGTGTATGATTCTGTGAACCTTTATGTAAAGCGTCCACTGAAGACGCGCTGTCGATCTTCACTTCAAAGGAATAAAATAGAAGATATCCTTCATTTCGGATGCAGGAGTCGTGCAGAGCTAGTAATTCTATTTCCATTACCGAATATTTCTTTTCCGTGGATTTCAATTTTCTGGATTAAAATTCAATTGGATGCATTTAACCATTAATTTGTGTTCTTGTGTAGTTCCCAAGGCTACATCGAATGCGTAGGTTGACAGTTCAAATGATGCATTTTGCTGAACAGGAAGTAGTCTTTTATGTTGCAGAAACAGCTCTTTTATTCGATTAAACTTTATCTGGTCTTTTGCGTCCCAGTACAGACACGAGTTAGAATTAGGCGACTTTAGGCCTTAGAGATGACATGTCAGTTGTACTTGTGATTGAGCCGTCATCGGAATAAAGTTACTGTGATAATGAAATGTTCCAAGAAAGCGACAAACTTCTTTCGTATTTATTGACTTATGAAAATTTCTGATAGCCTCGACTTAATCTTCTAGGCTATTTAAAATAGGATATCTAATCATGTACCATAGGAATTTCACTTGTTGCTGTGCCCATACGCATTTTCCATGTCTAAGACAAAATAAAACTGATAAATACGAGCGGGAGTCTCTTTGATGTCATTTTAATTTTTTTCAAAATTATCCGTAGCTATTATAACATCATCGACGTAAGAATGGATACTGAAGTGTTTCCGTAAAACTTCGTTCATATATAATTACAAAATCACTGATTGTGCGGGTGGTGGTAACAATTCTTTAAATCAAGTTTGCGAGTTTGAATTAAACTCCAAGAGTTCTTTCATAAATCGCTGAAATGTGAGTGATGCATTGCACAGACAAAAGGGCATACGCGTATATTTAAATAGTCCAAAATAGATAATAACAGCTGTTTTCGCGATGCTTTCCTTATCGAGAGGAATCTGATGGTAAGCTGAATTAAGATCAAAAACTGTACACCATTTGCATTGAGCAATTTCATAAATAATAATTTTGGTGTTATTTATCGGATAACGATTGGGAACTGTGACTTTGTTCGGGTAACAATAATCACCTTAAAATATCCAATCACCAACGTATTGCCAGGCTTGAACGTGAATTGAAAAATAATTTATTGCGCGGGTGGTAGTAACAATTCTTTAAATCAAGTTTGCCAGCTTGATGTAAACACCAATCCAATTGTATTCAACCAGTCGACGAACAACATAACAAAACTTCCGCCAGTCGCTACTGGCGGAAGTTTATCTTTAAAGAATTGCACGTGAATTGGCGTTGCTCCAGAACTAGAACTAAGACGAATAATACTGCCCTCTAACATTTTATCAGAAATGGCCTAGACAACCTGTAACTTTTCTGATATTAGGGTTGTGCTCTGGAACATTTGTTTCTAAATGATGTCGCGAAGTTAACCAAGCCTGACTGATAGGAACGTATATTTTAATATTTACGATATTTGGATTACTTTTTATGATCTCACTTACTCATGTGTGAGTGGATAGAACGAGTCATTATGCGATCATAACTACCAACGTAGGTACGCACAATTGAATTCGTGTCTATGTGGTCCAAAATACTTTTAGCTGTATCAACCATCAGACCATACATCGAGAGGAAATCTATGCCGAATATGCAATATGGCATGCCTACGGCCACAAACGTCAACGGGAATACTCGTCGTAGGCATAGTGATACTCTGAGATTTTCCAAACTATACGTTACAATTGGTTGAACGTTGGTAGCTTTTAGATTAACATCGCTGCTGCAAGTAACTGAGAAATGTAGCATTATTAATAATATTGCAGCTAATGTATCTACCAACCGTTAACGACGTGGTTTGCTGAGTGACAGAAGGAATACACGCCTGCTATTCTTCCTCTATAATTTACTGTTTGTAGATCTGAACATTATTCTTTGGTAGACTGTCTGCGGGCCACCGTGAAAATTCAAACACCCTACCATCATAGCGTGTTCTGAGGCAATTTATCGTTCTTTGATCCCATAAACAATGATTCATGCGCCAATTACAAAAACTGGCTGCTGAGGAACACCCTCTGATTGCGGGCGACTGACTGATTTTCTGTAACTTGGTCTGATTATTCTACTTCCATAAAAATTTGATGAAGGGCTGTTACGCAGCGCTCTATTTGATGGTGTCTGGGACCGAATGGTCGTTACTATAATTGACTGGGACAGTGCAGGGGATGCGGGGCAGGCCGGTATCCTTCATCTTATAATTCTGAATTACTTCTCTGAGATTGCCCAATACCGTTGTATACTTACTGTGAAAATTCATAAACTCGCCGAAATTATATAATAATCACCTGAGGAACTATGTAATATACCTAACATATCGGTACTTGAGTATTCAGTCATTATATCACAAAAAATATCACTAAATATTGAAGCAGTTAGAATTCAAACGAAAGTCATAAATACCAAATTAATAATCACTTTACTGAAAAATAAAACTTGAAT
Organism: Eudiplozoon nipponicum; assembly: GCA_029291075.1. NCBI lineage: Eukaryota > Metazoa > Platyhelminthes > Monogenea > Mazocraeidea > Diplozoidae > Eudiplozoon > Eudiplozoon nipponicum. Next base: position 18,675 of record JAQBSW010000474.1, read on the forward strand.
TGTTTCTAAAATAAGCATTATAACATAAAATTTAAAAATATGATCAGCAGTATATAACTTCTGAAAAAATTAAAGCGATTTTGATCTAGCAGGAAGAAACCTCGCATTTTAAATTTCTATGCACACCAGACATCACATGAATAAATATTCCATTAACAGAAATTAAAATTTAAAAGTTTGTAAAATAGTCTGACAACCATAATGGGCGCCAAATTTTAGTTCCGCCAAACGATCAGTCATTTTTTTCCTCGATAACACTAGTTGAAATGATAACACGATCCATCATTTATTGAACGCATTCATTTATGTATACTAGTTTTTAATAAAAATATCTTTTGAGTGTTGATCACATTTGATGTTAATAATCTGCCGTTAGTAATGTTAGTAATAATTTAAAGACAGTTCTAGAAAAATGACCTGATGCATGAAAATGAGGAGTACTCATTATCTACCGTTACGAACATCAATGAGCTGAAAATAATATTTTACACATACAAAAATAAAATGATTAGATATTACTTGTGCTATAAAAAAAGACTTTTAAACTGAAAATAGTTGTGGATTTGACCGCATTTTTCTTGTGCGGGACAATTGATAGCAATCGTAGGTCGGTAAAATCTGATTTGACGCCAGGTGTCAGGTCTGATTGATAGCGTTCACTGTCCTTTTTGCCGATTGTCTGGAAATGACGTTGGAACAAGACTTTCCATTGTTCTTTTTCCGAATTTTCGAGACCTCATTTCCAGTCTCATCTTCAGGATTGATACAATACGCACAAGAATAAAACACACCACATTTGCCACAAGTTGTGTTCTATTCCTGAGCGTATTGTGTCAACCCTGAAGATAAGACTGGAAATGAAGTCTCGGAAATAAGGAAAAATATCAATGGAAAATATTGTTCCAAAGTCATTTTTCAGACAATCAGCTGATAGAAGGCTTAAAAAACAAGGAACAAATGAGAACCCATCAATCGAGGCCAATAATCAGAGCACCTGAAAATGATCAGAATTTAAGATTTTACCGAACTAAGATTGCTATCATTTGTCCCGCACAAGACAAATGTGGTCAAATCCACAACAAAAGGGACAACACTGCGCAAACAGATTCACCATTTAACTGAAAATAGTGTTTTGTACATACAACAATAAATTTAAACTGAATATTATGCTATATATATATATATATATATATATATATATATATATATATATATATATATATATATATATATATATGTCGTATAAATATTAATAAGCATTTTTAAATCATAAATATTTTCTATGATGAATATTGCCAAAATAATTATAAAGGGATATATATATATATATATATATATATATATGTTGTTATGTTATATATATATGTGAATAGAATATGGAAAAATTTGTATGGGTAACAGCAGAAAAGATTAACATTGCATGTAAAACCGTAACCTTTAGATCTTCATTACAGACAACTTGCATTTATAGTGGAAGCCATTAATTCTATTTTAAGAAAGCGACCTTTCATGCTGTAATATTAGCATGTGGATTATCATTCAACAAATGAGTTAATTATTAAGTAATGTAAATGGGGAGAAAAATACGTATGCTTTTAGTTTATCTATAATCTTATCTATGCATACTTTTTTTTTAATAATGAGATATAGTTGTGCTGATTTGTAAAAATAAATTCATGGCAATTCTAGTTATGATTATCTAATATAACGCAATGGACGTTCATTGCGTACATATGCTGTGATTCAAATGAATATGAATAATTATCTGATTTTCGCAGTTTGCTTTAAATTATTTTAAATGCAATTTCTCGTTCAAAATTTCCGCTTAAACTAGTCGCCTTCTCTTGCGTGAAATAAATTTCAAATAGCTTATTTTATAGATGAATGTCTGAAATCTTGTACAATTCAAGAAACTTGAATGATACGCATAACTAAAATTAAGCGATGCTTACTGGAAAAAAAAACAGATTTTCGGCAAATTGGTGAATATCTCGTTATTCCGTTGGATGGCAGTTTCGCAATATAGACGCAAAAGGATATAAATATTGGAAATGATTTTGAAATAAATGATATTTAAATTTTGACATTTGGTGGTTATATTGATGGTGCCGCAATAGACTCAAATTTATAAAATAAATTTAAATATAATTCTTTTAATTGTATTCGGTCAAATAAATTTCATCCTAGTTCGTTAGCATAAAATGGCCGATGTTTTGTAATGACCGTTCTATAGGTAAAATATTGTCGAATTAAATATTAACAAATATACAAAAAAATATTATAATGTTTTATGAACTTATCAAAAATTCAACGGTTTGAGTTTAACAAATAAAAAAATTGCATTAACTAATTCGTCTAACCCTTCGTTGAGCTGGAAAGTTGTTAGGATTCGAATTGCACAATTGGTGCGAAAAATTACAAATAAAATTATACAAATCAGAGTTGAGGAATTTTGAGAAAATTGAATCGCGTTTCATACATAAAAGCATACAACACTACGAGAACAACATCAGCTGCATGTACTGACATGTTACGACTTTATATGATTATTAACAACAGAAAAGAAAATTGACTAATGTGAAACAACTCACTATACCTTTGAGTTATGGGAATTCACATGATCCTTGACTGGAATGTCGGAGGCACAATGTCTATAGAATCACCGACATAAACTATTCTCAGATTTTACCTTATTCATAGAAATAATTCGATAAATCAATCAATGAATGCGCATGCATTCATAAATAAAAATTTACACCCAGTTAATGGAATACAGATAGAAAATTATACAGCATGTTTAGCGACGTTTATAACATTGTAAACACAAGTGCCTTTTAAAAGTTCCGGCTTGTGTAACTTGATATTGTTCGCGTTAGGTTTAGTATTATTAATTTCCAGAAATTGTTTTTAAGATGAAATTACATCAGGACTTCGGAGGAACTTTATTAATAGTTAAAAAGATATTTAATAAAATTATTAATTTTGGTAGGAACACTTGATCAATACAAACATTTAGATTTAATATTATTATCCCAAATTATAACAGACGCAACGTTTTTTCTTCGTAGCTTTGATACTCGGGAGCAGTTATCGATCCAATGATCATTTTGTTAAGATTTATTCATAATATAAATTGCAGTATGACTTGCGTTAACCGAAAATTTGTTGAATTAACACTTCAAGTATGGAATACCACAAATGTTTGTCAAATATTCTCAGATGAAATTACGAATACATTGGAAATTTCAGACCTCTTGCTGCTAAAGTGACGATGTAAGGCTCAAAACAAAACGATAATTAGTCTGAATACCGCATATATATGAAAAGAAATTTAGATATGCGGCTCTCACCTCTAGTAGTCTCGCATATATTGTACTTGACTGGAAATTTAGACGGCATAGTTTCTAAGCGGTCATGAATATAAACTGTTTGCGGGTCTCGCTACACACACACACACACACACATATATATATATATATATATATATATATATATATATATATATTCATTGTTCCCTTCCTGTGTGCAAAAACAAAAAGAAATTTTATCAGATATAAGAAAATTTTCTTTCTCATGGTCTTCTCAAATATCTACTCATTAACATATCTTTATATATAAATTGGAAAGCAAAACAAGATAGAAATATTTGAACATAGAGAGAGTGTGGAAAATAGAAACCAATCAAATTGCGTGCGTCACATCCAGTTCAAGCTCAATGCTTGTACGTGCTTCTTCTGCTTACATAAATCCGGCTGCAATTTGTTTATCCATAAGGCTTCGTATGTGGCTAGCTCCCTTTTGTTTTTGCATTTAGTAATTACTTTGAATGCTACGTCTGGAGAACATACGTGCGATGTTTCGATGATGTGTTGCGCAATAGCAGACGTGTATTCACCATTTGATTTAAAACAGGCGTTCAAGTTGCAATGTTCCCTCATTCGAGTAATTAACCGTCTGGTCGATCGGCGTACGTTTTACAGCAGTTTTGTGCCATTTCAATATAAATTATCAACAGTTCGTGGTTGCTTTTCAAGAATTAACGGGTTGGTTAGTCAAGATTCTAGAGAAAATGAATATAATAAAGCAATTAGCGACTTAATGTCTAATGGCTATCCCAGACAATTAATTGAATCAATTATTAAAAGGGGAGTTAACCAGAAACAGACGTATTATGGGCCAGAAAAGAAAACCGTCTACCTAAACATCCCATTTAAGGGGGATGCAGTTTCCCGAATGGCACAAAAGAAAGTTGAAGCAGCATTGACACGCACGTTTAATGCAGCCAAACTACGAGTGTTATTTAGGGTAACACACTTGCCTTTACCAGCAATCAAAGAGAACAGCCGTTAATGTCGATATCAAATATTATTTATCAATATACATGCGCAAGTTGTCGATCAACTTACGTAGACCGATCGACCAGACGGTTAATTATTCGAATGAGGGTACATTGCAACTTGAACGCCTGTTTTAAATCAAATGGTGAATACACGTCTGCTATTGCGCAACACATCATCGAAACATCGCACGTATGTTCTCCAGACGTAGCATTCAAAGTAATTACTAAATACAAAAACAAAAGGGAGCTAGCCACATACGAAGCCTTATGGATAAACAAATTGCAGCCGGATTAATGTAAGCAGAAGAAGCACGTACAAGCATTGAGCTTGAACTGGATGTGACGCACGCAATTTGATTGGTTTCTATTTTCCACACTCTCTCTATGTTCAAATATTTCTATCTTGTTTTGCTTTCCAATTTATATATAAAGATATGTTCATGAGTAGATATTTGAGAAGACCATGAGAAAGAAAATTTTCTTATATCTGATAAAATTTCTTTTTGTTTTTGCACACAGGAAGGGAACAATGAATTTTATTATAGCTCGCATTTCAAAAGAATATATATATATAGCAATACAATTAAACAATAATTTGTTGCGTTGCTGTGGCAAAAATTCTAGAAACCAAACTTGCGAACTTGAAAAGTACCAATATTTGAGCTTAACCAGTCCTTACCACCACCAACGCAATCAATGATTGTATAAATTGTATTGTCTATATATATATATATATATATATATATATATATATATATATATATATATATATATATATATATATGACGAAAGCTGCAAAAATGTATGTTCGTGCCCGCATAGATATTGTGTAGTCGAAATTTATAGTCAATTACAATGTATGCGAGACTGCCTGAGGGGCGAGCCGCATACATAATTTTGCTTTCCATATATATTCAATGCGGTTTGATCCTCGCTAGTCAGTTTGCCGTCGAACTCTGATGATGATCAAGGAAGGTCGAAACGCGTTAGTGTGTGAGACCGGTGGTAGTTTTGCTATGTTTTTCGAAGACTGGTTAAATAGAATGAGATTTGTGCTTACTTCAAGCTCGCAAACTTCATTTAAAGCATTGTTAGCACTACAAGCGCAATCAATGATTGTTTAAATTGTATCAACGCAATCAGTTGTAGGGAATGGGCAGTAGATTTTAGACAGTTCGTTGCTTAAGTATATTCGTCATTTTTTTTAATCTGTCAATTCTTGAAAAACAATCATGAAATGTTGATAATTCATCGGCCGGAAACTGTTGTAATAGCAATACTATGCAAACCAGGTTTTTTGTAATTTGATCTATATAATTTACCATTTAAATATTTATTCTTTTGTATATCTTACAATGGTAGATTAAAGGCTTTCTCATGCTCTGACGTAAAACAATTTTTATGCGCCTTTTGGAAACTTTCAAGCAGTTTTCGTTATTGCGACCGGCTATTATTGACCAGGAATGTTTCATTGATAAAATGGAGGTATTGTTCACATGTAATTATGCTATTCTTGAATGATGTGGTTTTCAAGTAACCTAAGAAATTCTTATTGAAAGTTAGATGATTTTCATCAACAATGTATGAGCTACCAAAATCGCATAGATATGTTTCTCCTATGAGTGCAAATTTTTCAATGGACTAATTCACGTTCCATGCAATTGTTATTCTGCTTACTAGAACAAATGAACAAACTACTAAGTGATTAGGTTTTGCGAACCTAGTAACAAATTAGTTCAGTTGTGACCAGAAAGATAAACCAAAGGCAGCATGAACGGAAAGTATAATCTCATGCACATTCGTTTCGTGCTTACTGGCGACTCATCAGTAGGAGCCGGTATTACGCTCTTTAACCGCTATATATTTGGTAGAAGAATGTGGAATAATAGGACGGTACAATCTCCTAGACGAATGTGTAAACCTGTAATAGTGAAGCTAAAATAATCTAAAGTCAACGACAATGCGAAATTGTTGTAATTCTCAATTTGGGTGAACTTTAGCATAAATTTATATCCATCAGGTTGGTATCATGTACCGACTCGGAAACCATAGTGTTAGTATCCGGTAGTCATCGATTTCAAAAAAGGCATCAGTTACTAACACAATAGTCATAGTGTTAGTATTCTTTACAGACTCGGTATATATATTATATAGTGTGAGTTAGCATTGAAGTCGCATTGTCATTGACTTCAGATTATGTTAGCTTCACTATTACAGGTTTACACATTCGTCTAGGAGATTGTACTGTCCTATTATTCCACATTCTTCTACCAAATATATAGTGGTTAAAGGGCGTAATACCGGCTCCTACTGATGAGTCGCCAGTAAGCACGAAACGAATGTGCATGAGATTATACTTACCGTTCATACTGTCTGTGATTTATCCTTCTGATCACAACTGAACTAATTTGTTACTAGGTTCGCAACACCTAATGCATACTTGCATATATATTAGTTCTCCGCTACAAACAGTATTTAACTGTTATGTACTAAGTGATTTAGTGTTGCGTAACTAGTAAAAAATTAGTTCAAATATGACTAGAAGTACAAATCAGATACAGCATGATCGGAAAGTGTAATCTCGTGCACATTCGTTTCGTGCTTACAGGCGAGTCATCAGTACGAGCCGGTATTACGCTCTTTACTCACTATACATTTAGGAGAGGAATGTTGGACGATACAATCTCCTATGCGAATGTGTTAATCTGCAGTAGTGAATCGAACTTCATATAAAGTCTTCGACAATGCGACTCCAAAGCCAGCTCACTTTATATATTATATATATCAAGGCTGTGAAAGGTACAAACACTATGGCTATTGTGTCTGTAACGGATACCAAAATGATGGTACCAAAAATTTACATTATCGAAGCCCAATGGATTTTAATGTACGCTAAATTTCTCAAAAATTGAGAATTAGAACTATTTCTGAACTCCTGTTGCTACAGCAAATCCATAAACTCGGACATTAAGCGATATCAATTATCACATACATTAGTTAGATACTTAAACGTTGAGATATATTGCTCAGTGCTGTTCTTCTTGGTGTTGAGTATAAGAGAATATGAATGAGGACCGGATATTAGAGCAGACAATAAAAAATACTTTACAAATGAGAAATAATGACGTTTCCCGCACAATACAGAAGAAATTTGAACGGATAATTGAATCCGCTTCACTGCGTGTGTTACTTAATTAGTTCCATTGGAATCTGGCAACAATAAAAATTGAAGCATTCGTTAATGTCGACCAAAAATATTATTTACAAATCTACATGCGCAAGTTGTCAATCAACTTACGTAGGCCGCCCCTCCAGACAGTTAATTACTCGATTGGAGGAAAATTGAAACTTAATGCCTGTTTTAATTCAAATATTGTGAGAACACGTCTGCAATTGCGCAACACATCATCGAAAACTCGAACTTGTGATTTGTATATGTGCAAAATAATATAATTACCAAAGACAATAACACACAAGTGTTAGCCGCATACCAAACACTGGAGATTAACAAAATGCGACCAGATTTAATCGAGCAGAAATGGCATGTTCGTCCATTGAGATTGAACTCGATGAGATGCAGGAAATTACTTGGTTGTTCTCAAATTTTCCACCCTATTCACGTCTAAATTCTTATGTTCATTTTACATTTAAGATATAATAGAATATATACTTTTTGTAGTTTTCTTTCGCTATCTTCGAATCCTTTTTTATTGATATCATTTCAGCAGACGTAACATACAATAAACCTATGGTTTTGCGCGTAAATTTGGCCTTTATATATATATATATATATATATATATATATATATATATATATATATATATATATATATTTGTCTAATTATGAAGAAAAAAACACATTAATAACAGAGTGGACAAAGGCCATTTATTTCGTGAATACTAATTCTCTCTTATACAATCATACATATTTATACATTTTGGGTTTTCATTTGATTATGCTAGTGGTTACAAATCTGACTCGTTTTTACTGCTGTTTCTTGTTTTGACTAGTTGGTGAGTGTGTATGCGTTTGTGTTTGTGTGTGTGCGTGTTTGCATGTAAAGGTCATTCTCGCAGTATTGCAAAGTGATGTCTGAGATCTCGTCATTATTGTTTTGATGGCTTGAGAATTAACCATTTTTGCGCATTGTTCATTGTTGCATGTACGAGTGCTATATTTCTCAGTGAAGTTGATCGTTTCACCTTGTTGTGCAAATTCGTATTTTTCACATACTAACAGCGCCAGTATGGATTGAAGTGTTGAACGCTCATATTGTTTGGAAACTTCAGTTTGTTGCCAATCCGATTGTATATTTGTTGATTCTAGTCGAGGGCCTGTTTGGTCTTGACTGGATACTAGTAGATTGTTATTGAATTTTGTTATTCTTGGCCAGTCGATTAGAATATCATGTTGGTGAAACTTTTGAATATTAAGGTCAGGTGCTTGTTGTTTTATTTAAAGGGCTTCATAAATAAATAATAATTTTTCTGATTTTGCTTTATATAGAATTGTGAAATTGGTCGAATTGACAGGGTGCCCGTTGCCAATATATGATCGGAAATAGCTGATTTTCCTGACGGTGCCAAGCCTTTGTTAATCAATTTCTGTGGCAAATGTTGCTGGATTCTGCTAATCAATTGCTTCTTCGTACGTCCAATATATATGCTACCGCACATACATGAGAATTTGTAGACTATGAATGATTTGGAGAGAATTGGCAATTGATCTTTGGCATCCAACCTCATGATTCTATGTGTACTAAATGTCATATTAACTTTAACACTGGGAAAGTTGTTCTTAGGTATTCTATTCAGCTGCCGTGTGCTGAAAAATATTATTTGCTCATGAAGCCCTTTTATATGTCACAAGCACCTGACCTTAATATTCAAGAGATTCATCAACATGATATTTTTATCGACTGGCCAACAATAACAAAATTCAACAACAATCTACTAGTATCCAGCCAAGAACAAACAGGCCCTCGACTAGAATCAACAAACGTACAATCGGATTGGCAACAAACTGAAGTGGAAATAACAGAGGCGCATAAGATGACAGAAGTCTCCAAACAATGTGAGCATTTAACACTGCAATCCACACTGGCGCTGTTACCATGTGCAAAATACGAATTTGCGCAACAAGGTGAAACGATCAACTTCACTGAGAAATATAGCACTCGTACATGCAACAATGAACAATGCGCAAAAATGGTTAATTCTCAAGCCATCAAAACAATAATGACGAGATCTCAGACAACACTTTGCAATACTGCGAGAATGACCTTTACATGCAAACACGCACACACACAAACACAAACGCATACACACCCTACTAACCAGCCAAAATAAGAAACAGAATTAAAAGCGATTCAGATTTATTACCACTAGTATAATCAATTGAAACCTTAAAATGGTTATATATATACATATATATATATATATATATATATATATAGTATATATATATATATATATATATATATACATATATATATATATGATTGTAAAGCGATGATTAGTATTCATCCACTCTGTTATTTATGTTTTTTTCCTAATTAGAAATATACTGTGTAATATTAAAAGGCATGGACATTATAAAGAATATATATATATATATATATATATATATATATATATATATATATATATATATATATGCTATTAAATATACTAAATGAAGGTACTAAATGATATTAATAATGTATGTATGAAAACTTAATTGTAATCAGAAGCATTTTCGTTTGATCTGGTGTCATTTTCGTCTGAAGTATTTCATTGATGCTTCAATTGGCATTTTGAAATATTTGTTATCTCTCCTATTTTCTACAATATATATTTGTAATATTTGAATAGCGTTATTGTTCCTCAGGATCATTTTCTGTCGGTTTTTATGTTCGCATTTACGTAATCTAGATAAAAAGGTTTTTATGGCATTAAATTTCATTATCTTTTAATTCAGGAAAATAAAACACACTAAATGATCGGACGTATGCTTGTTTCTGATAATGGCGACTTTATTTCGAGAACACCTACCAAAATTTACGAAATTCCGGGTTTCTATTTGATTAATTGGACAATAAATAGTATGGTTTTCAGTTTTTTTTTGTATTTATTATCATCCATAAAACGAATGTTTGTGGTTAAATAACTGTTGATTTTTTTGTGCGCAATTAACGACTCCTAATCTTCTGACAGTCGCAAATAAACAAACTAAAGTGTAAAATCGTAATTGTTTATGTCTATATATGCATAAATAATACTAATAATGTATAGTTGATATATTTGAGTATATTGGTATATTTTATACATCACAAACCGGTTCATATAAAAAATCTTTCACATTATTAGTTTGATATAATTCCATAAACTGTTACTTTAAACGAAATAAGTAGAACAATTAAAAATAAATAGTTAAAAACTGTTTTTTGCGGAGAACAAATATATATGCAAGTATGTATTAGGTGTTGCGAACCTAGTAACAAGTATGTTCAGTTATGACCAGAAGGATAAACCAAAGGCAGCATGAACGGAAAGTATAATCTCATGCACATTCGTTTCGTGCTTACTGGCGACTCGTCAGTAGGAGCCGGTATTACGCCCTTTAACCACTATATATTTGGGTGAGGAATGTGGGATAATAAGACGGTACATTCTCCTAACTATATATTTGGGTGAGGAAAGTGGGAGATTGTACTGTCCTATTATCGCACATTCCTCACCCAAATATATAGTGGTTAAGAGGCGTAATACCGGCTCCTACTGATGAGTTGCCAGTAAGCTCGTAATGAATGTGCATGAGATTATACTTTCCGTTCATGCTGCCTTTGGTTCATCCTTCTGGTCACAACTGAACTAATTTGTTACTAGGTTCGTAACACCTAATACATCCTTGCAATTAAAAATAAAATAAGAATTAAGACAATACCATATACTTCACTAAGTTAAATCTAACTGTGGATTTATTCATTACAACTTTAATAACATGAGTATCTGCTGGCAAATTTGTTTTACAAGTAGCGTATTCATTTTTTCCTTATCATTAAGGTAGTTTCTGTTGGTTACTTCATATACGTCAAAAGCATGATATCCTTGGTTTAAAAACGAGTGAGTCACTACACATGTCTGTTTACATCTAGTTATCGTGGTGTCTAATTGTCGATTACTTGTTTTTTTGGCAGAAATGTTTTTCGCTATTGCTTCTTTAAATAAGTTTGCACAGATTGTGCAAACGTCGAATCCCATCAATTCTAATTAGACGCACAAAATAGCATAAGAAACAATAGTTAGAAAATGAGTTATAATTTTGAGTAATATGTAACAAGGTATCTTAGCGGTTACGGTTATATATTTTGAAGAAATCGTGCCCATGTTCGAGCCTCGTCTACGGAAGATTCTGCACAAAACGCGAAGAGTTCCCAAAAAGGAAAAAAACTGCCTTTTCAACAATGTAAAATGCCTAGTTTATACTGACATACGCGTGTACACATAGAACAGGTGTTTATATCAAGATCGCGACCTTGATGTAAATAATAGCAAAACTACCAACAGTAACACAAGCGGACACGTTTCGGAAATTTATGAATAGCATCATAGCACATGATCAAACTGACGCAATACATGTATAAGGTAAGGAACATCAGATAGGTGGTTCATACTTTAATTGATTTTATTTAAATTTTCAGTGAAATTTATGTAAGACTACTAGATGTGGCAGTTGCATATCGAATATTCCATAACTTTTATACCCATTCCGGTTTTATCCGCTTCGTTCAGTTTGTCGCAGTGCTATGATAATAATTATGGAAGGTTGAAACGCGTTATTACACATGAATGACTAATTTTTGTGTCTATTTTCTTGTTTACTTTCACAATGCATTGCCTGAGACCCTGGCTATATTTCGATGATAATAATCCTGGTTAACTTCGAGCTACACGAGTAATTATCGTATTTGTTTATTTTTCGCACAGTATTTTTGCCTATAATTGTTATAGTTTAATTTAATGACATTTGCAAAATGGAATTTATTATGCAGATTGAATGTTCGCGTTTATTTGTAAATATATTCGTCAGTCGAATCCCATTAAATTAAAAATATGTACCGGTCGTTTGAAATCTATTGCTTGAAAGTTTGTCCTCAATAACTCGGCTTTCACTTTGTGCCTTATATGAAAATAATTTACGACTAATTAGTGTCCTAATTAAGCGAACATTGGTTGCGCAAGTGGTGATAAAAATTACTATAATTAAGGTTTCGATCTTCATATAAGCATCTGACCCATTAATTACTTACATATGCCAGTGTAAACACTATACAATTCTTAGTTTATGCTGGCATATGTAAGTAATTAATGTGTCAGGTGCTTATATCAAAATCGCAACCTTGATTATAGTAATTAGTGTCCTGTTTGTAGCACAATTTCAATGATTGTTGATATAGGAGACGGAGCTATTGCTTTCTAGTACAATGTGAGGGTTACATTTATGATGTAGTTTCATAGAATTTTTTATTGGCACAGTACAAAATATTTTAAAATAATTTATTGCCAGTCGTGTAGCTAAAATGAGACGCAATTTTACTACAATAGACACAGTTTGGGCAAAAAATAATACGGGATTTTATAGCAACCTCTTACGGTATGGGCGAAAAAGTATATATTATTTAGACTCAGGCCTGATATGCAGAATTCAACTTGTATTGGGTGTCTACTTAATAGAAAATACATATGACTTTTTCATTTAAATTTGTCTCACAACGGAATAAAATTTTGTTTTCTGTGTTATTTATTTCAGCTTTTTAAGACAGAATTAAATGCGCCATGAGAATGAAAATAATTCCGAAAATAATTTGGTACATTTATTTCACGCATTATTGCAATATTTTTATCGGACAACTAATTGACCAGAAGAACAGATGGTCTGCTTCATTTCTTCGTTGTCCTGTTCAGATAATGTTCTTAACATAATCTAAACAGAAAAATATTAGTTTTTTCATTAATTATTATTATTATACTGAATTGATGGGTTTTTTTAATACGTTAATCGTAATGAGATAAAATCTACCTTGAAAAATGTACAGTTCAATTTGTAAAGGTTGAGCCGTTTGTAGAGCGCGCGTCCACAAAATTGAATTTTCTTTTAATTAAAACTCGGTACGATCTATGAGTCGTGAATTACACAACTAATGTTGGCGTACTGAAAAATACTGTAAGTTAACAAAAATGTTGATTCATTCAATCAAGTTAACAAGCTTGAAGTAAAGACCAATTTCATTGTATTTAACCAGTTGTCGAACAACATAGCATAACTGCCTTTAGTTACACGTTCTGACGTTGATTTTTTTGACATTAAATACGGTTTACTCTTTCCAGCATACATGACCGGTTCCGTAAATGTTTCATTTAATTCGTCATTTGATGTTGTCCATATTATATTTTGCATTGTATAAAAAAATCATTTATTATTTTAACGAAAAAAATATACGTAGGCATTAGAGAACTTTCCCAGGATTATGGAAACACTGTTAAGTCACATAGACAAAAATTTGATCTTAGTTTCGGCATCGCTTAGAATGCTGTTTTTCAATCATGTTCCTCTATTTTTCATTTACAAACACTGCAATTAATTTATGGCCGCTTTAAGGCATTTCTTGAAGTACCGTTTCTTAATTTGGCATATATAATAAAAGTAAATTTCCAAGATAATTAGTGTTTTTACTATTATGGCCTGATTGTGTCTTTTATTGAATGGTATTCAATAAATTTGTTTTATGTGTTATCTAGGGCTTGTAAAATTATAATCTAGATACAATATTCAACGTTTACTCAGATGTTAAGAGCATTTAACTTCTGTTGCAGTAGGCCCGGCTATTTAGTTCCATGTTATATTTCCAAACTAATAATAGATTTCTAATCTAACAATGTTTCTTTAACTAGTAGTAATATAATACTAAAATTCATCGGTTTTAAAATTATGCATATAAATCTTTCAAATAAGATAAAAATAAATAGGCGTAAATTCATTTCCAAAATTGGTTTCAATTGTATGACGGTCATGAAGTTCATGTTCATGATAAATGTGTTCATTTCAATGCATTAAAATTACTTATTGGTTGTACTATTTACTCGGAGCGGAATAATAGAAATAAAGCTAAATATCAGTAGAGAAAAAGGTGTTTGAAATGAAGCCAAAAAGGGATATCAGATATAAAATGTCAAAACTTAAGAATTTATTTTTCTTGGTTAATATTGACATAAGATGTATAGTTATATTAAAGTTTTACTACAAATTTGTCCCAATTTCGGTTGATTTGATGTAGTATTTTAATCAGTTGGGGATTCGTTTCTTTAAGTAAGAAATTGCTTTATAAAACATAATTTAATAAATGATTTTTTACCGCCAATCGTCAACTCGGTTGAAATATCTCAAGCATTAAGTTGGAAATTATAAAAACCAAATGGATAAAATGTTACTTGCATGCACATTTTATACGTGATTAAACAAATCAGGGAAACGCTACGAATAGATGATCAGACACACACACATGCAAACTCAAACTCGTTTATTGTGAAAGAAATTAGAAGTGTAACGATCTAAACCGTCCAAATTTTCAATTACTATTGGTGAAGAGGATTGCTTTATGTTCATCGACCAATTTGTCTTCGAAATGTTGATAGTTTAAATATTTTGCCTTATTACGGTGAATTGCTCTTTCAAACTTGAGCGTGCCAATTGATTTTGCTTGTGGAAAGCTTCTGGAAGTTATGGATTATATTATAATTCGTAGCATCAGTTCACTTTTAGTTTTATTAACACGCTATTTTCAATCTTGCATATTTTAGAATCTGTCTTAATTACTCGGAACTATTTGAATTTCTGTTCATTGTCAAAAGCATTGCATATTTGTTAAATATATTAATTTTTATTCAGATTTCAAATACCCAAACCTTTATCTTAATACAATAATGTTTTTCAGAGCTAATCGTTTAAAGTTTATTACATTTCATTTGCTTACTTTCTGTAAAATTGAATCGATTATGTTGTACAATAAAATGCTCTCAGGCGATATGTTATTTAGAATTTACAAGCGGATAAATGTCATTGTCTTTTTCAATTTTTTTCTTTTCATCGTCCAATGCAGTATTTGGATTTAACACTAACATCCGTGTGTTACCATTTGCAAGTATGCATAGCCTGTTTATGGAAACATCTAATATTTTCAAACTCGTATAATTAAATTAATTATGGTGCCATAGATATGCATTGTGGAAACCATTCAAATTTATTTATTCATTGTGCAATTTCTGCTATTCTTTTTTCTTGGGTTTAATAACCAGGCGATTCATATAAACTTTGGACGCTGAATGCTCACAGCGAGATTCTGACGCTGCAATATTATTGGCCACCTTTTCAAGTAGCAAATTCGATGCTTTTAGAGTAATCTTTGGTATTCATCTTACTAGTCTCTTAGTTATTTTTCAAATACAAAAAAAAATTATTCTAACTTATCTATTTCTAAAACATATTATATATTGGGCGGTATCCCTTTAGCTCCAAAATAGCATCACATTTTATAGAAACATAGAGTACATAACACAAATGTGTTTACACAGAAACAAAGGGTGCATTCATAAATTATAAAACAGGCCTTCATGTTAAAAAAATATTTCAAATAGGGGAAACTTAACTAAGCACGATTTTGCGATTGGCTTTGGTAGCTATGCACGACGAATTATATTTTTTGCAGTTCTAGACAACGTTTTTTTAACGCGACAGCCTCCAAATAAATGGTCAGGCACCTAGCGAAATTTTTAGTCAGCTGCAAAATATATGAACACCAACGCTGAACGCAATTTATTTCTAAAATGTGCTTTATTGTTTATTCACTTTTATAATCCATTCAAAATAATTTTTTATTTCAATCAACTTATGAATATCTACAAAATCCGGTGAGTAATCGCTAATGATAAGTGCATTACACACACTATCAAATTAATTATGCAACATGCCCAATTGAGCATATTGAAAGTTCAGCGGGTAGTGGATGCTGAAATGTAAATATTGTGCTGTTCATAATTTATTAAGTATGACTCATCTGAACAAAGTTACACCAGATCTGTATTTGAGCCACATATAAAATATGTCAAGCGTATCAGTCAAGATAGCAACATTTATTTAAATATTCATTCGCTTCGGTTAAAATTTTACATTGAATTAAATAAATTTATTAAGCAGTTCTCTAACATTGGACGCTAAAAACCAAAACCTTATCGGTCGTTTTGCTTGGCTTTACTTAGAAGTTCAGAATTCTTTCGTTTCGAAATGCCCACAAATATATCGGCCATGAACGAAGTCAAGGACAAACTCAATTCAAAACAATATTTTTGTTTTAATATACGACTACTGGAAAGAGATTGAAAATTTGTACAGCACAAATAAATGAATATTTTTTAATGCTTTTCACACAGTTTAACATTTGGGAATGTCTCCCAGCTTTGGAAACATGCTCAGTACTTTAAATAAAAGAGAAATTAGCTATTAATGATCCAACATAAAAAGAACACTTCAAATGTGTTAGCTTTCAATCTTTCAAGCTTTAAGTAATTTCTTAAGGGCTTCAAAAGCCAAATTTTATGATGCTGTACTTGCCCTTGTAAAGTAGGCCTTTAAATAATGCCGGAATTTTGTGATTTAAAGAAAGCATACGAGCTATATGTGTGTTTCCCAAATGGTTTTAGTTGTTTGTGTTCAGTATTTTTTGCTCAATCCTCAGTAAGAAGGTAAAATAACTAAACGAATCGACACTCAGGTTTGTCTGTTTTAATATTCTAAATTACGGATTTGATAAAAGCCGTTCATCTGGGCTATCTGCGACGAAAATGTTAGACCTATTATCCGGTGAAAGAATAAAATGGTGACTGTCTTAAGCCAATAATCTTAAAACTGATATATTTGCTTTACTGAAGAAATGCGTGAAATTTTCATTCTGTCGTAATCTCTGTAAAAATGCCGAAATTTATTTCCTTTGACTATTTAAATCTTAGTTTCAAATTTTTTCACATTTAACAACGATGTAGATAGAATATTTATCTTCCCCATAAGAGGAACATTTGCCAGCATATATAAACTACAAAAAAGCATATTATATAATGGAAAATTTATGTTTTGATAGGTAACAGTATATTATGTACAATCTCTTTCACACGTACTGACGCGTTTCGACTTTCCATTATCATCTCAGATTACGACGCCAAACTGGCTAGCACATATCTAATTTTGCTTTCCAAATAAACGCATTGCGGTTTATCCTCGCTAGTGAGTTTGCCGTCATACTCTGATGATAAACATGGAAGATCGAAACGCGCCATTAAGTGTGACTAAAGTTAGTTTTTCTATGTTGTTTGATTTCAAGCTCGCAAACATGACTTCATGAGTCGTCCTAATTGAATTGTTTACATCGATTAACACAAATTTAGAATGTAAGAAATTCGACATTTTATGCAGTTTTATTCACAATTTGGTTCTGAAGCCTCAAACGATAAGCAATTTTGTAAGGTTAACGAGGAAAATTATTATCGTTATTATTGAATGTTTTAAAAACTTCTGCTTTTACTAACATAATTTATAAGACAATTATGGTCATTTCCTTTTCGAAATCTTGAATGTAAATACTATTAACTCTTATGCATTTTAACATTATGGTCTGGTCTCCGGAATATCAATTAAATTTTGTCACCTGATCTACGTTTTGAATAACGCAGGCTGAATTTCTGTTGTTTCATCTCTTAAATATATTTAAATGGAACTACATTCTCCAGTTCACCTCTCATCTCAAACTAAAAAAAAACAAATAAATTAAGCAATCGCGATATTTCATCCAGCCATATCGTTTAGACTTTCGACTAATAATCCACTAATTAGTTTCGTGTCATGTGTTTGTGCATATCCATAATTGTTACAGTTCATTCAACTAGGTGAAACATGAGTGGCTGAATATGAATTTACCACTTACATGCGTTCGACTGTTTGTTTTATGCACACCAAGTGAAATAAAGCAACTGTGAAGTCGCCCTAATATTTTCGATTGGTGAGAAATCAATAAATCAGAAACACTCATAAAATTAGAAAATAAAATGAAACATGAACGCGTGGAATTTCATTGAAACCACACAGGTTGTACTCAGGATTTGCTTGCTTAATAACAATTGTTGCCATATCATTAAATAGGCGCACGTCACGCGTGTGCATGTGTGTGGATACAGAGCTAAAATTATTCATTTAAATATAATTGATACACATATAAGACCATCTAATCGTAACTCAAATCTATAGACATTAATTTATCCTTTTCACGCGTCAGATTAATTTTTTTACTCCTAAAGTTTGCAACACTTTATTACTTGAGTCAACTAAATAGATAGGAAAACATGATAATGATCTGGAACCCTGGGGATTATCAAATGGTAAATATCTTGATTTTAACGTATCGAATGAACATGGCTTGTTTAAAACAAAAATCTAAAGCATTTAAATAGTAAATTGATATTCAGCCATTAGATTCACTTAGTTGGATGAACATAAATGTTATGGATATATACATACGCTTACAATGACACGCAACTAACTAGTGTAATTTCGGTCTAATGTATAGATGATATGGCTACAGGGTAAATATAGTACTTGCATCCTTAGTTTTTAATTTTAAACTTGTAATGATGGAGGTATTGAAGTAGGTGGCCGTCAAAGAACATCAAAATATCACCAAAAACAACTAGAATTCAGACTGGTGAATTTCCGCGAGTTGCGTTCCCGGGCTGTTGCTTTGTTTCATAAGGGTTCCGATTGATCCCCATTTTCCAGTATGCATGCGTCTTGTCTTCGATCGAGCTGGGTGCGTGTTCCTCCCTTTCTTCCGAAAATTTGAAATGCGGTGTTCAACAATCTTTGTTTACTGGCTACGTTTCGGTGCATTACTATCCAGCACCATCACCGGGCCACTATTCACAGCACAATACTCACAATAGCAGATTCAAGCAAATGGATATCAAGGAAGACCAAAAACAAATTCTTAATCTTGGACTTTATACTGCAATCCCTATTGATTACATGCCTAGGAATGAGATAACTACCGAAACGGTAAAGATTGCCCGCTTCCTCCTAGACAAAGATAAAACTGGGTGTGAATTGGATGTGTCCAAAGTGGTGTTAGAGCATAAATAGGTGAGATGAGAGCTCAGTTATGATCTGAACTACTTAGACCACATTCGCTTAAATCTGCTATTTTGAGTGATGATGGTGCTGAATATGATGCATCGAAACGTAGCCAGTAAGCAAAGATTGCTTAACACCGAATTTCAAATTGTTTGTATGAACGATGTTGAAGCCTTCGGAAGAAATGGACGAATACGCACCCATTCTGATCGGAAACAAAACAGATGCATCTTGGAAAATGGGGATCAAACAGATCGTTGTGAAACTGATAGTGCAAATCAGCAACCCGCGAACACAACTCGCGGAAATTCGTCATATGAAGCTCGCACAGCACGACAACCCTTCTAAACATGTCTGGAATTCAGACTGTTGGTCAAAACGCAGATCAACTAAATTTGATTAATCTCGATGTGTACTTTTTTCATTATGTTATCTTTTAACATATAATTGATTGAAATATGTATTAAATTAACTCAAATTTGTAATTATCCTTGTAATTAAATCTTTCTTGCTTGAAAGTATGCATATTTGAAAGAAAGTAAATTTTTGAGACTATCGTTTCGTCATTATTAAGAAGCGGTCAGAGAGAAACGAAAATGTGTTTAGAAAATCACGAATGGAGTATTTACTTATTTAAATCAGTATAGTATATATATATATATATATATATATATATATATATATATATACAACTGACTGCTATGAATTTAAATGTGGTATGTATTGTCTAATAAAAGATGATGCGAATTCGTCATTCCTATTCTCAGGGTCTGTCTCTTAGATAAATTTCAATTCCAATCACTACATTAAACGAAAGAAATGAAGCAATTAATTTTCTTTTATTAAATATAAATTAAATTATTCAATTAGTAGTGTAACGTGGTCACGGGTACCGCAGTAATTAATACCTTTAAACAAGCTCCAGAACACTATAACTGGTAGTATTTATGTAGCATAATATCCTGACTAGCAGAGATTTAATATAGTTTTTTTTAAATATACTGAATATATTAAACTTATAAAAGGATTGGCATTAGTAATTTCCTGAAATATTAAATCCATCAATTAGATTTTGCCATGTTATTGCAATATTCGATGGTTAAATTTAACGGAATAAAATAATTAACTCGTGTCTTTATGTGTGATATATTTCTAACAACGCAGTTTTAGCTTCTAAATACTTAAATTTTGCAAATAAAAATATTTTGATTAAATTTTTAACACGAAAAAGCCGTCAAATTAGCAAATTTTCGAGTCTTGATAGATGCATGAAGCTTTTACATGTAAAGATGTATTTTTTTCGATTAAGATGATAACAAAATGGTAGAAATATTTATTTTTTACTCCATAGTATTTTCTGTAATTAGGTAGATTACGTAATTGTAATAATCGTTCATACCATTTTTCAATATTCCGAAAATTATTAAAACTATCATATATATTTTATTCAGATGCTTTTTGGTATCACCGTCGGAGTTCGTAGAAATAATGAATAAGTTATGAAATTGGAAATTACACTCCAATGATGGTAGACCCTTTGTTTTATGCAATCGATCAACAATTTTATTTCAGTTTACTTTAAGCTGAAATTATTGAATTAAATAATTTTCGAAGAATCTATAATAAAATAGTTATAGAGCTATTTAAAAATATATAACAATTGAGGAGCATGTACATTTCCTTACTTAATAGTTAAATTTGCACAGAAATTCCAGGAAATTGCCAAAATTAACGCTAATTTAATTTGTATTTAGATTATTCATATCATTAGCCTTTTTCAATTGACTATTATGTACCATAAAATTGCGCTATACAGATGACGAAGTGTTAAATTTTCCGTAATTGTACGATTACATTCCTAAATTTTTCCCCATATAAATTTCTTTTCAAAACGTGTAATAAAATTTCGATAAATTAGCAGTTAATAATTTTATCTCACCGAACAACTGCCAGTCATTATACAAGCCTCTTACTCTATTTTTTTGACATACGTTTCTTTTTTTAAATAATAAAAGCAAATATATTGCA
This sequence comes from Eudiplozoon nipponicum, assembly GCA_029291075.1. NCBI lineage: Eukaryota > Metazoa > Platyhelminthes > Monogenea > Mazocraeidea > Diplozoidae > Eudiplozoon > Eudiplozoon nipponicum. The sequence goes on from JAQBSW010000474.1 coordinate 40,250, forward strand.
ACAATGAAGTTAATAATTTTTGCGTCTTCTGCGGAAATTTGCTCATTGTGTTACCGCACGCATTCCAATATAGGTGCGGATAATTCCTCTTAAATGATGAGCAAATTGTCAGACAATAGCGTGTGAAAGATAATTGACATTTAAGCTTAATTATTTTGCAGACGCTTTCTTACTATTCGATTAAAAAATTATTTCAGTCACTATTATTGCATTTAAATTGCTGGATACCGTAACGCAAGTTTGACCTTCAAAATTATATATTCGCAGCTAGTTTCTTCTCGTTAGTAAATTTCCTTCGTGTTTAAATATTCAATATGGATGGTCAAATTGTGAAAATGTGTGTAATTGATTTCATTTTTGCTATTTTGCGTGACTGATTAATTAATGAAATGGTGTTAATTTTATGTCATTTGATGTATAATCTTGTTTACATAATTTACTATCAATCATTGCCAAAAGTAAAGATTTAGAAGATAATTAAAATTTATTACATACAAATCTTATCGCGTGGGTAGAGTTTAATATTTGCTGCTTTTGTTTTTAAGGCATAAATTTAAAAAAAATCCGATTTATTAATCTATGTCTATACGAATGGTAAATAAGTTAGTTTTATTGGTATTTCCAGCATCTCAAAAAGCGCCAACAAAATTTTATTTATTAAAAACACAAAAAAGCATTGTTAAATAGATTAATTTTTAGTGTGCAATAAAATTCAGCATTATTCAATGTATCAGGTAAAATTTTAGATAAAAATCGCAACACAATTACATAAACATATTTTAAATTTGATTTCTATTCTGTTGGCTTTGCAGAAAGGTGGAAGTTCGCGTGCAACTTAAAGCAACTGAACTTTTCCGTATACCCGTAAAATGTTTCGGTTTAAATCACTTTAAATTTCTCTTTCGCGAATTTGAAAAATATAATTATTGAATTCATTCAAGATACAAAGGTGTGTACTGGAACTTCATGCGCATTAAAATGACAACAAATATGCCAGGACAATTTTATCCCATAATGAAAGAATAATAGATAAGCGATAAAATATAAGCAACTGAATTCCACGTAGATTATTAATAGGCTTTAATACCGCTACTGCAAATTCTGGCTGGCTGCACTTTATAACGAGATAAGGAATCGTATAACAGACTTATCGTAATATTTTCCGCGTCGTTACACAACTTACATTATTAAACGGAGGTAAAATTTAATTGTTTATACATTAGCTATCATAAATGCAATCATGTATTACGAATGTTGAATCTTATTGCGTACTGCTGTCCGTTTGTTCTGGATTTGACCGTATTTTTATTGTGCGGGACAATTGATAGCACTCTTAGGTCGGTAAAATCGTGAAATTTGTCCATTTTCAGGTGCTCTGATTATTGGCCTTGATTGATAGGCTCTCATTTGTCCTTTCTATTTTAAGCCTTCCACCAGCTGATTGTCTGGAAATGGCGTTGTAACAAGATTTTCCACTCTTCTTTTTATAATTTTCTGGATTATTTCCAGTCCCATCTTCAGGGTTGACACAATACGCACATGAATAAAACACAACTTGTGGCAAATGTGGTATCCTCATTCAAGACAGATATACTTTATATTTATTTTAATTCCAAAATTTAAAAAAAATATCTTCCTAATATCCGGTCTTCATACCTAGTCTCTAATACTCAAATGTATGCAAAAATTTATACCTGTCCCCCTCCTCGCACACAACCACCTATAAACACACATGTGTATTCTACTAAAGTGACATTTATCGAATAACTATAAGCAAATCTAATGCATTTATATACACGCCTTTCCATTATGTCGATATTGTTTAATTGCTATTCCGGACACATTGAAAGATCAACAAAATTTTGATCATAATATTGCAGTAATCCTCAAATACCCCAGTTTACCTAATCACATCCTGTTTGCAATAGGTTATAGACAGAGAGAGAGAGAGAGGTTAATAAAACTGTTAAAAGAATATACAGCATTATTTTATCGTTTGGACAAGACCGAATACGGAGCCTAAACTAACGAAACATCTTTCATCCAAATACACATTAATACTCATATACTGTACAAATTGAATTCTCCATTTAAATATCTGTGTCAAATCCATGTACATATATATAATAAATTAGCAATATTTTATATTTCCTTAAATTTTATTAATTTACTTATTTATAGTTAAACACAAACACCCACATCTTATAAAAATATCCATTTATATATACGTCCACACGCTATATCTTATGCATATATAGATAAGCATATAAGCAACCATGTGGGTTCTTCCCACATCTTTTATAAATATCTATATATCCATCATATATATATATATATATATATATATATATACGTGTATACACCATATATAATATGAATATCATACAAGCAACACTGTGAGTCCCTCAACGGATAAATTATATCAGTAAAAACAATTTTGTTAATAGTTACATAGCCATTTTTATGTCTATGTATATATATATACGTACCTATAAGCAATGAAATGGCCTTTGGATAAGTACCATAATTCATCCTGAGTGTATAGTAGATTTATTTTTCATATATATATATATATATATATATATATAATAGTGAATTGGCTCTGAAGTCGCATTGTCCAAGACTATATGCGAAGTTAGCTTCAGTTCGGCAAGTATAAACAATCGTGTAAGAGATTTTACAATTAAATTTTCCCATATTACTCACCTGAATACATAGTGGTTATACTGCGTATTATCAGCTTGAACTAATGAAACGTCAGTAAGCACGAAACGAATGTGCACATGAGATTATACTTTTCGTTCAGACAGTCTTTGGTGTATCCTTTTGGTCATATTTGAACTAATTTGTTACTATGTGCACAACAACTAATACAGAATTGCATTTATAACAGCTCTCCGCAACAAAAAGTATCTAACAGAAATATTAAAATATTGTATAATATTAATTTCATTTGCGTGGTTAATTCTCTTTGAATGTGTTTGTCAGATTGATTCAAGTATTGTTTTCGACTTAAAATGTACAACAGATTAGCTAAATTATTCACTTGAGTTGATTCCCAACGTGCATGAAAATTTTGCATAAATTTTGCTGATCAAAAAATGGGAGAAATTTTTTTATTTTATCTGCTGAAATGACGTCTTGCTAATAAAAGGTTATTTAGTTTTGTTTACTTCCTAGACTCAGTGATAGTTTGACAGATTTGAAGTTTTGTACATGAACAAAATATAGGGCAATATAAAAGAAAATATAAGTCAACAGATTATGATATAGATGCCTTGCTACTTTCTTATGCATGAGCGATAAATGTATTAGTTAATTTTAAAGACATTTCCTATTATCAAATTTTCGTTTTTCTGCACGTTTATTTCCTTAGCTGTTTGATAATATCTTTAATAATGTTTGAATTTTATGTATGCTCTACCTAAGCTAATTCATTGCGCAAGCTTATGATTCATTCATTTATTCACAGATTATGCGTTTTCTAAGAATAAATTTCTTCTGTTAATCTTAAACGTAGGAATTACAACGACTCCACTGATATCAGAATTCTGACATTTGCATCCCCAGAAATTAGTCACGATAAATATCAATCCATGATTTTTTATTACGTGTCATTATGGATGACTAGTTTTTAAAATTCACACCTTATTTATTGTTTCCTAGTTTCCATTTTAATTTAGCAATAAAAGTCTGCTAAGTTAAGTCATGTCAATTTCCGAAATTTCAAAAAACCTGCGATTGGATTGGGTTAAGATGCATTAACGGATCTGTAAATTGTGGCTGCATATTCTGAAAGTAATTCTATTTATTAATAGATAATTTTTTTTTTGAATTTGAGTTATAATAACCCTCATATTACCATTATTTTGTACCAAGGCAAATGAAACATTTTCCAGAAAAATGATTTTCTGTTACTTAATTTCTCTTTCTCTTCAAGTAACAATAAATTGACGTTAATAATCATTGATACATCGTTAAACTATTCCGAATAATATATATATATATATATATATATATATATATATATATATATATATATATAGAGTGAGAGAGTTAATTAAAATCAGAAGAGGTTGCAAATTGTGAAACGTATAATCATTTGTGGATTATCGCTTTTATCTCGCGCTGTGTTCGAACGTTTATCAAATTACGTTTTATTAATTCATAGCGCCTAATAAATTGCTTGCTAATTTGTTTTATAACATTAAAGGTAATATTCCGTACACTAAAATTGATTTAATGTTTTACTAAAGCAGACGGCAATAAATTTTTCATGTCCACGCAACATGAGCTGTAACTATAGAAAAGTATAAATGAAAAATTACACAGAGCCTTTTTTATGAAAGGCCTGGCCTTGACGTTATTTGAATTGTAGCAGATCTGTGATTTTTCAGTTTAATTTATCATAATTTAGCGGAAGATTTTCGAGAATTGTTAAACTGGTTAGTCCAGATTGTTAAGACGACAAATATATTAAAGCAACAAATTTATGAATTAAATATTCTAAAATAAGAAATCAAAACAATCAAACTTTAGTTTATTTAAGAGGGTCCATGTGCCTTTGCAGATTGACGAAAGTGCCTTCTTTAATCACATTTAATGCAGCTAAATTGCGCGTATTTCAAAAGTCAGCTTATTTGTATTTGTCAGCAATTAAAGAGAACTTCACATTACCTTCGACAAGGAATTGCATTTATCAATAAATAAGCTATAGTTGGCGATCAACTTAAGTTGACAACGTTGAATTACGTTGATTTAGTCAAATATGAAAGTGAACTCCTGTCCGCAATTTTGCATCAAACCAGTGAGACCTATTAATGGTATTCATTAGATGTGGATTTTAAGACAATTACTAAATGCATGAAATAATTTAGGTAGAAATTTATGAAGCATTTTGGTTAAATAAAACTGTAGCCTGGTTATTGAAATTATAAAAGGCATGCTAAGGTATAGGCCTGAAATAAATATGATGAAAAAAAATGTTAAGACGTTATTCTATTTCAAATTGCCTCTCTGTTTACATGTTATGCTCTTTTTTTATTTTGTGAATGGAATTGGTACAAAGAAATTTATTAAAGTTTGCCTTCTCAAAGTATATCTATATAAAGGTAAACATTGAATTTCAAATTTTGTTTGCTTTGAATAATGACCAGCATATTTCGTGAATAATCAACAGTATTTTACAATCTTTCGTTTATATAAGTTATGGGCTGAAAACTAAATGAAAGAATACGAACTAGTCTGATTTTCTAATTTACTTTTATTACTCGTTCATTTATTGCAAGCTGGTATATGCCAGTTTGCCTGTAACTATGTTTCTACGGCTCATTCATATCGTATTACAAATTGATGAGGGAGGTGTAAATTTAGTTTTAACCAGGCTTCCGTTTTTTTCCATGTTGCGTGTAGGATTTCCCCCCTCCCTCAAAGACTATTGCCTTTCGTATCGCATTGTTTATCAATTGTAAATGATCTCCCTGTCAATAGCACAGGTTATGCAGTTTGCGGTGTTAGTCTTTCACATTATGGTTCAATTTCTGTCAGTGCTGATGGTGATAATGATGCCATTTATGCAGCTGTATTTACTTCGATTTGTTGTCAGTCCGATCGTTTGTTTTTATTGATGCTGTAACACTGGGTGGTTTGATTCACTTGGATTGATTAAAGTTGTAGTTGGTTGTTTGAATTGTGGCAAGTCGGGTAAAGTATCAAGTCGGTGGTAAATTTGAATGATAAAGCCGGATTCCTGTTGGACTATTTCAATGGATTCTTATATCAAAAATAATTTTCCTGAAATTGATTTGTGTTGAACTAAGAAATTTGGCTAATTTTAAATATATACTCCAAAATTGCTAAATTTCCTGACGGCACCAGACCCTTTGCAATTGATTTCTGCAGCAAAATTTGTTGGTTTTTGTTGATCAGCTACACTTTTGTAAATCTTATATGGATACCCAATTGATCCTTAGTATCCAACTCCTTTATTCACTGTCTACTGAAGGTAATTTTAACATTTACATTTGAGAAATTTGATTTAGTGATTCGATTTAAATGAAAGAAACCGATGTACCAACAATTTGAAGTAGAAATTTCTACGCAAATTGGTATCACTATTGTCATTAACATTGAAGGAAATCGAACAAGATGAACGATCAACGCTGAAATCTGCAAACTCTGCACTATTACCAGAGGAACAAAATAAAACACATGAAAAATGCGATACAAAATATAAAATTTATTGGAAAATATTTACAAACGGAGCAGCCCACGAAGCGGAATCTTGATCAAGACTTCATACATCGGTACAGAGATACCAGATCTCAGCTAAGCAATCACGATGTAAACCAGCATATTCATTATAAACATGTTAACTTCCTAAAAAGTATTCTAAATTAATTTTTTCCATTATTTACACAATATTTATATATAGACAAAAAGAAGTATATATAGATATTTATATATATATATATATATATATATATATATATATATATATATATATATATTACTTGATAAGATCTGTTACTCTATTGCGAATGAATATTACATTCGTTTTTGATTTTAAAGAATGCTTTGTAATGTCCCATAAAATACACTACCATTTGTCCCATATAATTAGGCTGCTTGACTCGACCTTTTTAAGTGCGGTGAACTCATTGACAAGCTTTTACAGTGAATACGCAAAGTAGTTTTCGATATGATTACCAATGTTGTTCTTAGATCCGCAGTGCTTTAAAATTCATGAAATTATTCTATATCTTCGCAATCAAGTGCTTAGAAAGAGCATTTTTCAACTTTTATTTCCATATTATTGTATATTATTACAACATTTATCAGCAAAGAATATCACGAAATGCCTTCGTTTTATTGCGTGACTGCAGAAATTTCTCACTTTCTATTACATATAAAAAAGAAATTCTCTAATTAATAGATCTATGCTTGCTTATGTGGCCCCATAGTCAATCACATACTATTGTTATTTGAATTTTAATAAGATACGGAAAAACGTCAAATTGGTGTCAAATTATTTTCAAGAAAAATGGATACAGGCAGTCATCATTTGTTTTTACGCACTTTAAAAATCAAGTTAATTATTCATTGCTCGGTTGCGTAATCAATTTATTCTTAATAATTAGTTCGTAGAGTATGCCTTTACTGATATTTTGTTTCAGTTAGCTTTGTGTTTAATTTTAAATTAGTTTACCATATGTTCATAAGATTAAAATTTATTATATACTTGCTCGTCTATTTGAACTTTGGTTAATAAGTGCTTGATTAAAATTGATATTTTAAACAATGTACGTCAAATATTTGGATAGCGATTTAAGACAATTAGTAACCAATTTGAGTCTATCTAAATCAGGCGTCTTCTTCATAATCAATTTATTTATTCAGTTGCCTTTGTCATCTCATCGTATCTAATTCGATGAACTTTACTCGGTCATGCAAAATAACTTCAGACACCATAAATTTAACTACAGATAAAAAATTGATTTCTCTGATTCAAAAGTAGTTGATGCATTCTTGGGCAAAGTAGGGAAATGTAAATGAAATACTAACGGTTGATATCGTTTCGCGGCTTTGAGCTACCATGTAATCATATAAATGATGAATTAAAACAAAATATTAGCCCCAATTCCATTTAATTTAACTTGTCGCATAGAATAGTAACATTACCGTGCCCCACGTGTACGAGTTGAAAATCTTTTAAATTATAGGCTGTCCGGGTGTTAATACGAATTCTTAATATAACTTATGTTGTATACAATTACCAGGCAGGTATAATGTGTATGCGACTACTGAGTTTGAGAGCGGCCTACCTGTTTATTCTTAGTTCATATATGCATTGCAGTTTTACTCTGGCAAGTCAGTAGGCCACTGGGCTGTGATAATAACCATGAAATACCAAAATGCGTCAGACCATGCAAAAGGCTACAATTTTGCCATTTTATGTGACCTCTTAATTGAAAATAGGATTCGTACTTATCCTAATTTCACAAAAAAATTATGTTTATTTTTTTTCCTTTTGTAAAATATGCAATTATAGGATTTTTTGCGGCTTAAAAATATGCTCTTTTAAATAGCGCTCCTTTTACAAAGCCATCGGCAAGATAACTTTATTGGAAGAAAGTAAAAGGTAGGATTTAGCCCCTGACTTGAAAGTAGTATTGCCATCATAAGCGTCAGGTTAATTAATGAATATTCATTTATGGCGAGGTTGCAGTTTGCAATCAAATATTTGCAAATATTTAGCCTAATATGTTTCCGGTAGCCCACCTCGTATTTACGCTTTAAAAACTGCATGAATGCAAAGTATTTCCTGGAGTATTCGTTTGAGAATAAAACTGAAGATAATCTATTACTCTATTCATACAAACTCATGCTTTACGAAATTTGATAAAGTACAGAGTTTTGTGAAGATTCAAACATTTTGTAGGAGAAAACGTTATTACAAGCTAATCCCAAATAAATTTTGTTCACGAGATGGAGTTTTTAAATCCATTAAACAACGTCAGCTGAACCGACTGCCATAAAAACATTGGCAAAGAAAATCTAAATTTTGCTATTAAATAGAGATTATTAATATCTCATTTAGACAAAGCATTAGTCTAGAAAATAATGGATAAAATATATAAGAAAAAATAATATTTGTCAAAAAAATAAACCGGATATCTCACGTAAATATATTAAAGTTTTATGAGACAATGTTACTTGATTTTTTTTCACGTACACAAATTTGCTTCTGATTAAATCAATTAAAGTGTTAGAATAAGTAAAAAAAATAATGATGATACTCAAATAAAAATGAATAGAGGAGACTCAAGTGAATCACTTGTGACGTGTAAACTATTTAAATGTAACAAAACTAAACAAGGTGTCAATTTTATATTTATGCATTTTCCTGATTAGAAATTCCTATATTTTTCACTGCATCCGAGCTTCTCCATTGCCACTACAAAAGGGATAAAATTGCATTTTTTTATAGAGAGCAGTTATTTTATATGGTGTAGTAGCTACAAATACTGTCTTCTAATAAATATATTTAACTGTTCATATTCGTCCACATGTTTACGCAATACATATACGCATGACAGAATAGGTGCCAATAATATTCCTGATGGTTTGTATGTGGAAGCTCCATCGCATACATTTAATTTTCGTAATTTGATATAGGATATTAAATTGACACAGAAATTTGGTTATCACAATTTTAGCAGAATTAACTTTGGTAAGTCACGCTTGATCATCTTATTACCTTTCTTTAAATCAGGTTTGCGAGCTTGAAGTAACCACCAATCAAATTAGTTTAAACCAGTCGTCGATCTACATAGCAAAACTACCGTCAGGCACACGCACTAACGCGTTTCGATATTCCATGATCATCATCACATTACGATGGCAAACTGACTAGCGGGGATCAATCAGAAATGCGTATATGTGGATAGTAGTAGTAGTCTCGCATGCACCGTATTTGACTGGAAATTTCGGCTGCACAGTTTCTATGCAGTGACGAACATTAACTATTTGCAGCTTTCGCCACATTTATAAACATGGAATACAATAAAACAATCAATGATTGCGCTTTATGATCGTGGATGTTCGAAACGCGTCAGTGCGTGTGACTTGCGGTAGTTTTACTATGTTGTTCGACGACTGGTTAAATACAATGGGATTAGCGTTTACTTGAAGCTCGCAAACTTGGCTTAAACAAATGTTACCCCATCAACGCAATCAATGTTTGTGTAACTATTTTACCTATTTATATATGTGGCGAAAGCTGCAAAAAGTTAATGTTCTTGACCGTATAGAAATTGTGCATCCGACATATCCAGTTGTGTACAATTTATGGAACACTATTTGGGGTGAGAGACGCATATCTAATTTTGCTATCAATATATATGCATTGCAATTTAATTCTCACTGGTCAGTTTACTTTTGTACTCTGATAATGTTCATGGAAGGTCGAACGCGTCAGTGCGTGTGACTGGTGGTAGTTTTTTTATGTTTTTGGACATCTGGTTAAATACAATTTGATTGGTGTTTACTTCAATTTCGCAGACATTATTTAAAGAATTTTTACCCCCACCCGTGCCATCATGGGTGATTTAATTGTATTATCGAATTACCTGTCTTTTCCACGACAGGTAAATTAATAATTAGAAATTTTTATACAAACTTTAATTAATCTCTGCAATGTGTTATTGAAAAGCATTGTCTAATAGGTTTTTAACTGTGAATAGAAATCTAAATTTTTTCTCTATAGCAACGACCATGTCGAAAAAATAACCTTGTCTCGTTTAAGTTCGAATATTTGAGTACAGCGTACAAACAGGAATGTCCAACGGTTTAAAATATTTAAGACATTTTGCATAAAGCGAATGCTATTCATTGAAACAAGAAAAGAGAAAGTACGCCTAGTGCTTAATTTGTCATTTAAAAGAAGCTTAAGAAACATCCTCATCAAATATGTTCGGATAACCGTTTGCAAGGCATATATAGCTTAACGTTCTGGAGTAGGTAAAACATTTTTTATCGCTTATCACATTTATTTCGAAAAAGTATGGCGGTTTTCCATTTTTCCTGTGCGACGTTAAAATATTGGATAGGTATAAAAATCTTATTTTATAAAATCTAAATCCAGACTGCATTCATAACACAAGATTTGCCAAAACTTCCACTTGTTACTGACAAACAGGCATCTGAATCCCTAACACATTCCTTAACGAATAATCGATTATGTATGAGCAGCAAATTAGCGAATAGAATTTGGGACCATTATGAAAAACCTGAGATTCTCTTTAAGTCAGAACATAAAAAGATACATATTGCGTTAATGACGGCATAAATCACTAGCCATTTTCGACGAAATATGGCAGTTTACTTATCTTGAAGTCAAAATGTCAGTTAAAATGTCTTCACAAGCAGAAGGTTTGGTCAAAATATTGGCTGATTTATTGCTCGGATTAGGCTCTTACGAAGCCTAGACGTTTATGATCAATTTGGGTTGATAAGCGAAACTACGCCGACGTGGTTGATATCCTCCAGTATCAAGCAGCAGCATGAGTGGTAAAGGCTCTACCGTCAAGTAAAAATCATTCAACTCAGGCTTCATCAACTTTAAAGCAATTTGTAGCGAGTTTTGCATAATAATCGCGATGGAAGCATCCGCAAACATCCAGATAGGGCTGGTATTACTGTCCACTCCAAAGTTAATCGCGCCAGCAACACACTTTCGGACAAGGATAAATATCCAATCCAGAGTTAGGCGGACCTCGACAACTTCAAATAGCCACATTAAATCCTCAATGATTATACAAGTCATGACTTTGCATGGTTGCGTCTAATCCTGAGTAAATCGAAGCTGTTGTCCAACTAGCTGACGCATATGAATTGGCAAAATGCGCGCAGTTGCCGCGTTTACGACATTTTTTGTAAACGACAGAAAATGTAAGTGCTATTAATGTCTTGACCCATGCCGTCATGAAATCTGTAGAGCCGACCCGAATGCAGCAGATTACAGAAATAGATAGATTTGCGTCCATGTTGTACGCGTATCACTTGCAATTATATCATGCATGATAACGTTCATATGAACGTATGAAATGTGAAACACTGTGAATAAAACAAATTACGGAGTGTTTTCATATTACTGAATGCAGTCGCAACCTGGTAGATGCGAGGACACAATAGAGAGACATATTGGGAATTGTTCCAACCTCCTCATTGCACGGAGACACCGGATTGGACAATGGCGGTAACTCCGCCATGCGTGGAACTAATCGAAATATAGCAGACTCCAAAAAGCTTCAGATTTCAGCGCAAACAGCTGTCTGCAGCTACAAAAGCCTAACAAAGAATAATTGAGGCGTGATCGATCGAAATTTCGACATCTGTTTTTGGGGAGCCAATGGTTTAATTGACAAATGATAAATGGTTTCGATTGACCATGGCATTCATGATTTAAAAGCAATTACGGCACATAACCCATATTTCATGACTGTGTTACAGGATATTTTCTAATGTATTAGTCATAACAAGTATTTTGTTGTGCCTTATCTCTGCAAAATGTGTGTGACGTGGCTTTTAAACTGGCATTTTTATACGATTTGATTCTAAGTTTATGCAATTAAAGGTCATTATTTTATGTAAATTATTTTAAAAATTATCAAAGATCTAAATAAATAAAGACATCATGAAGAATATTTTCTTATTGAGGGAAAGTAAAGCAAAAATCAGCTCGCATCTATGTTCCGCAATCGCTACGATTAATCATTCGGGCAACGATCGAATAATAATCATCCCGCTGATCAATGCGTTCAACACCATTTTTAACCTCCATCTTTCCTAATCAGAGCAGAAATAAAAAGTGAAAGACAGGCATGAAATAAATAGTCTCAAATATGCTGACTTGTTGTGATCTCATTATTAATGCAAAATTTATAAGTTTGAAAAATATATTCTAGGTTTCCTTTCACTTTGTAGAAGAAGAACTTCAGTCATACTGACTGGGGCGTTTCGACCTTATACAATCTTTTTTGGAGCATGACGGAATCTGACTAACGAGGATCAACAAAAATGCCATAATGCTACGTTAGTAAACAAAGGAGGCCGAAACGCGCCAGTCTGTGTGATGGATTTCATTTTTACTATAGTGTGCGAATTATAATACACAATATAATTGGTGCGTATCCATAGAAAGCAAACTTGATTTTCTGAACTTTTATCACTTAATGATTGTTTAGCTTTGTAACTTAAACAAAGAATTTAATTTTTTCTGAAGTACATATGCATTTTTAAAATTCATTATGTGTTTTAATTTTTTAGTTAGGAAATAATGCGATTTTTACATTATTTATTCAGTAAGATAAGGTAATTGACAGATTATGTGTGAAACTAATTACAATCGAATGCACAATGTCAGCTCTGACCATTCTGCCTAAATGTTTCTGATTGTTTTTATAAAATTTGTCATTATACGCTATTCTGGAGACTAGCAATGAAAACTCCATTAATTACCAAGACTTACTTGTGGCTTCATTTTGCCAAAGTAAGTCCAATAATTCAAAAGATAATGATGTAGAAAACACGCGTAAATTATATAAGGCTGACTTTAATTCCCTTCGTGAGTTCTGTCCTTAAATAACAGTGTCTGCCATTTATTTCGATAGCGATTTCGAAGTTGATAAATATCCCACGAAAATGCTACTACTGAAGAACGGTTTCTATACAATATTTAATGAGGATTGACGAGAAATTAGTAGAGCTTTTTCGTTACTGTGATTGATGATTTAGAGAACATTGCGATAACGAGCACAAAATTGTCTGACTTGTACGTAAGGCCACATTTTAGACATTCACTGATAATATTCTTCTGGCCAATTAGATTACTCTGGATGTTCAGAATTTTTTTCAGAAAGCATTTATTTTCCTTTCTACGTAAAATATGGACCCTAATTAAACGTATATATATATGGTATAAAAATGAATTTAAAATAGTCCTAGTTTCTGATAAAAGACAAATAATGTACTTTTACTATATATATTTTTTTTTTCAATGCAAACTGAAAATATAAATATCGGCAAATTTAACCAACCCATTTTGCGGGTTTTTTGATTGTTGGTCACAAATAATTAGTTGTTCTTATTGTCGCAGCAGAGATTACATTTTTGTTGCAGTCAGCTTAGCGACCTTTAAGTCATGCATTACGCCTTTGGCCAAGGAAATAATTTTTAATATTCATGGGTGCTTAATAAGGACCGCACCGGTCTAACAGATACATTTGTATTTGTTTACCCTATTAAAAATTCAATTTATAACCAATTCATATATATTTTTCGACCATTTTTTTAAATATGAAATTTTTTAATCATTTATTTGTACAGGTTTTGCATAATTGACATGCAGAAAATGAAAGTCCTGTTTACTCTAATAATTGTAATACGCCAGAATTTATCATGTCCGCACACTGACGACATTGTTAAAAATAATTAAATTATTGTAAACGACCCGTCTTCAAGTAAATGCTTACGAAGTTACAAACTCAGTTAAGGTGCTATGGATATAGAGTTATTGTTATGATAGGGGGCCCTTAATAGGGCCGGTCGTGCATTCTCCGGCAAATGCCGAGAATGTTTCTTCAGTGTGAAGATGTCCTAGAGCCTTGGGTTGATTCTGGCTGTGGTTCCTTCTGTTGTTGCGTTGTAATCTCGATGTGGAAACTTCGTTGAAGTTCTGCATTAATTGGCTCGTCTCGCTGGTTGTACCGCAACAAGATGAGTCATGGATGTTGCCAATTGTTGGTGAAACAAATCCAATAACCAGCGTAGGTAATGACAGCCGACAGCACGCACACGTAACGCAAAGCAGAAGGCAAATGCGACAACTGACTTGCAAGGTAAATTTGCCGTGCTTAAATAGCCATGCCATAGTCTACTTGCACACTATTGGTTAACGGCAAGTTTCACTTTTTTCTCATTGGTGCAACGTAAATAAAATTGAATTTAATTTACGCAATATGTCGGCAATTAATTTGTGTCGTTACATTATGTAAAATGAAGAATGTCATAATTATTGAAAATGAAGATTATTACTAACCTAACATTATGAGACCAAATTAACTTAACAATGACACTTGAAATATAATTTAATACAAGAGCCTATCCAACGATTACGATTAGGAGGGCCGTGCTTAACCACGCGACGCCAAAATTGAAGGTGTCTACGTCAAGTTTGCCTTGAACTAGTCGACAGTGTCTTGTTCTCGTTTCTTGAATGCGCTAAGATGCAGATGGTGTCTCGCCAACATGCTTATTATGCTCTAGTTTACTCGTTGACGTTTGACAAGACGTTGGGCCTTGCTCTTGATCGTTATCACTTCCTGATTTAAATCGTGTCCGAATATTCATCTCAAATTCAGGCTTCAATCGATCAATGTACAATGATTTATGATGTACATTGTAATCAATCACAAAGTAATTTGGGACGCACTGCATTTAGCATCATGGCAGAATAAACAGCATTGATTCGAGCATTGGCTTGCTTAAAAGTGTTTAGTGCCTCCTAAACATCAAATAGCAGATAGCGTACTATTATTATTTGCTGAAGGAGAATGTTTGTAGTACGCTGTGCAGCTTCTGCCACTGGTGGCGTATCTCTAATCGAAAAACCGCACATGAGGTTTGTAGTGCGTTGGGGATTATAGTCAAATCGGACTTTTAAAACTATTCATCGTATAGCGGTTAATATAGATGGGAGAGCGGTAAGCCAATATAGCTAATGCTGTATTCCAAATCGAACCTAGCGATTTTTCAACAGCTATTTCATTCATAATATTTTGATTTAATTTCGATAGATTCTCTAATCAATCTCGTCACTCTATTACGATTACATATTGCAAACACATAGCAATATGTATTCGTAATAGGGTGACGCGATTGGTTGGGGAATCTATCGAAATTACATCAGCCAATCTAACTGCTTGCGAGAAGCATTTAACGCCGGTATCAACTTGCAATGTTCTCATTCCACTAGACCGTTGCTTTTAGGATTGAAGACTGCTGCTGTTCATACGTCAACTGTCAGGAACCGAAAGGTATCTTGAAAAATACACGTCATAAAATTCTAATATTGGGCAATAACTACTACATCTGGTGCCCAAAATCTTGCCACCTATTTAGCAAAAATATGCAGTTAATGATCTCAGCATCTCAGTTAGTGGTATTACCGCAAGTTATATTGTTTATCGATCAATTTTGTTATGCACAGTTATACGTGGGCTGCAAAGGAACAAAAATACGCCCATTTTTAGTGATACAGTGAAAAAAGCAAGGAAGCTGTATTCCCAATGTTGCCTTGCCTAAATACTGATTTGGCCGTTATGGTGTTGTGTAGATGTTATTTTTGTGTGTCAGCTAGGTAACTTAGTGCATTATTCCATAACTCTCTAACAATAAGTGTGCCTAAATTATTGTTTTTATATTTAATTAAAAAAATTCTTGTTTTTTGTTTCTGTATAGCAGTGAAACATTAATTAATGAGGTACTTTGTATTGCTGCACATGTTGATAAAGTTACTGATTGTCATGCATTAACTGAAGCAACGTCTATCAATCAATCCTCAATAATGTCAACATTGATGAATATACAACGAGCATTAGGGAGCAAAAAACGCCCATATATTGAATAAGAGTGACAGACACCACTTTAATGTTGAATGGCCAACAAGACTTCATCCATCCCGAAAAATTCCGTACAATGGGCAGCCAAAAAAACCATCCACAACAGCACGATTCACATTATTATATTCATCAAATGCGTTTGGATAATTGTCTGATATGCGAGAATTATAAATTACACTTACAATTTCGTCTACGAATCTTTTTCTGGTTAAATCTTTGATTCGTCTTTTTTATGGAAACTACAGACATGCTCTATCTTTAATATTTTTGAGAAAAGTGCAACCAAAAAATTGCACAATATTCGTGGAAGTAAACATGTTTTCGTACATTTTTCAGGCTACGTATTGATTAAATTGTCGAAGACAAAGTTAATTTCACTAACGGAGGTTTACACATTCGTATAGGAGATTGTGGCGTACAATTGCCTCTTATTGCTCAACAAAATATATAATGGATATATGATGCAAAACCGACTCCTACAGATGAGTCGCTTGTAAGCACGACACAAACGTGCACATAAGAAAATACATTTCGTTCAGGCTGACTACGGTTAATCCTTCTTGTTTGATTTGAAATATTTTTTACTAGGTGATCAACACATAATGCACAATTGCATATAAATTAGTTCTCCACAACAAACAATGTCTGACTGTCTTTCGCGCTGTCCGAATTCGGATAAATTGCCAAATTTCCCTTCAACTTAGAATTTGAGAACATTCTGTAAACGCCCCTGCTAACGATGTGTTGTCGATCTTCACCTAAAAACGGGGACAAAGCAGATACTATTCAAAGTGTGCGCAGAAGTTGTGCAGAAGTAAAAGTTCCCTTTCCATTACCACGTATTTATTTTCTGCGTCTTAAACCTTCTGGAATAAAATGCGATGGGGTAAATTTCATCTTGACCTCGTGCTCTAGTGTAGCGCACACAGCGTAATTGGATGTGTCGGTGTGGTATTTCAAATGTGTTTTTTACTGTACAGCATGTCATGTGATATATTGCGCAAGAGGACGTTTTATTCGTTCAAACATTAGTTGGTCATGATTAGGACATAGTTGACTTCAGTCCTTGGAGATGTTTTGTCAGCTGTGACTGCGGTTGCCCTAACGTGGGAATCGAGGGCCTGTATGTCAAAATAACGACGCAATTCCTTCGTATTTATTGCCTTAGGAAAATTTTCTGATGGCCTCGACATTGTCTTCTGAGTTTTTATAACGCCATACCTGATAAATTATCGTAGAAATTTAACTTCATTCCGTTCCCATACGAACATATCCATGTTTAACACAAAAAAATTGATCAATACGAGCAAGCGTCTTTTGATGTCTACTAAATATTGTTCGAAAAAATCAGAGACAACGACCGCATCATCAACATAAGTGTGCGTGCGTGGAAGATTATTTAATACCTCATTCAAAAATCTTTCAAATAATTATTGTGCATTGTACACACCAAAGTTAATACCCCTATATTAAATTAATCTGGTATTTGGTGACATAGTGATTCAAGATCAAGCTTTGCGAATCTTTTCATTTGAGCAATTTAGTCAATGATATCTTCAAAAATACTTATTGGATATTTATCCAGAATTGTTGCTTTGCTGAGGAATTGATATTTGACGCATAATCTCCTATCACTAATGTGTTACTTGGCTTGAATTTGGGTCGTTGATAAATCTGGAATACAACTAGGATGAAAGATACCGTACACCAGTATCTGATCAAAATTCGACTTGGAAGCCTGTATTTTTTCTGATCTAAGGGACGAGCTGTAGCAAAGACTGCTCTTTGATGCCAAGTATTCGATTAATTGATGGGATCTGATATTTTGATGTTTTTAATCTTTGGAAAACTGTTGCCGATCTCAGGTACTCGTGAATGATCAGATTTGAAAGAGTCATTGTCCTTGAATGAAATAACTAGACGGTCGTCACTGATAATAAATGTACGCACAATTAAATTCGCCACCGGGTCTTACAGTGCACCATTGTCTGTGTCAATTATATGCTCCAGTAATTGGTGTATAAATAATCTTATATTTTGAGACAAATCTAGGAATTGCTCGAGAAAGTTTCAGAAGGATACAGAGTCTGAATTTCCATGCTGGCTGACAGGCAGCCTACCAAGTAACAGGGTTTAGGCCCACAGACAAAATGTTTACACGAAGAAAGACCTGTCACGTATTAATTCTGTTACGCAAAAAACAGCGTCGTTAATGGTTGTTATTAATCCACTCTCATGGCACACGTTTGAGGTTGATAATTGTGCAACGAGATCGGTAGAAACAACGAATTTCCCAATAAAATGCAACATTGATGTACAGTTGAAAGCTGCCAACAGCCAGTTAATCAAAACACAATGATTGGCTTAAATCAGAATTTCACTAGGTCTATGTTGTGCATTCGCATGGAAATTCGTCGTCATGGAAATGCAAAATTGTATATCATTCCTTGGTATTTTTGCGACCTATAGACAAGGCGTTACACTAGAACAGGAAATCGAAGGGAAGCTGCATACTATTGAATTTTATTCCTGCAAATTGGAAGACGCGAAGAGAAAAACTCGGCGTTGAAATGTGAACTTCTAGCACTGCAAGGCTACTACCTCCACTTTGAATGATATCTTTTGTGTCGTACTTTAAAACTGAAGGCCAACAATGCGTCGCCAATAGATGCTATACAGAAATGTTATCAAATTTAACCTCGAAGTTTAATTGGACAGTTGATCCGACTTAGTTAGTTCAACTTTAGGATGAGCCATATAAAAGGCAAAGAAAATTTGGTGTATAAAGATAAATTCAATAATCCATTAAAATGCCAAATTGTCGCGATGACACAAAAAATAACTCAAAACATGGCGGCGAATCAACCCAGACCAATTCAGTTCTTTCAAGTTATGCAATGCGAAGGTCAACGTATGTCACATTGACAGCGAGTTGGCTAGTAAAATTTACTGTACAAGAATATTGCTATCAGAATGTTACATCTTGCCAACTATTCGATGACATGTTACCGAATGAGTAAAAGCTTGACCGCTAAGTCAGTTCTCAAACGTTTTCCGTGACATTCTTTCAGAATTAGGCTGTTTCGAGATGCATAACTCTCGTTTTAGACTCATTCACGTTGATAGTAATGCCTTTTCTGAAGTACGTGACTTCCGATACTACATGATTATAATTGATCGATATGCAAAATGGCTTGAGATAATACCACTAACTGATGGAGATGCGAAGACCATTACCTGTGTATTCTTGCTAAATGGATGGCAAGAATTGGTGTACCAGATGTAGTTGTTACTGACTTTAGTGCAAAATTTATGACGTGGATTTTCAAAGAAAACTTTTAAATCCTTGGATTTGACGTATGAAGTACAACAGCGTTCAATCCTAAGTACAACTCTCTGGTGAAACGTGCACATCGCAATTTAAATGCGGCATTATGTGCATCTTGCAAATGGTTAGATAGGCGTACCGCAATTCCATTATTTTTAGTTTGCATGCTATCCAATTTTTGTGATAGTATGAAAACAAGCCGGAACGCTCAACAAATCGCATGAGCGGTTTTGAATTTATTTATAAGCCACCATCGGCAGATGTTACACTACTACACAACGAGTTCTTAGTTGTCTCCATCCACAACCAGCCATAGAGTGCTATCCGCTAATTTATGTTTCGAAAACGTTAGACACTTGTAAGAAAGCCTATGCCCGAATCAACACTGTTCAGACAATAGATTGAAGCCAAATTCTATCGGACTACATGCGACATACAAACGCGGTGCCAAGATTTTTGTGATGAATTAAGGCAGAAGTTAGACGCGATTTGAATTCCGTATCCAGACAACGATATTAACAGGAAATGGGAACGGTTAAAAACAAGGGCCATCATCGTGTTAACCGGCAGCCATAACGTTACAGCAGAAAATGCAATTTGCCAATACTGCAACAACGATGCAGGACATTCAAGAATCGAGAACAAGAGCAGGTCCACGGGTTAAACTGGACTAACGAATTTTCCTGTGTTTTGCAATAAAATTTGATATAAAAGTAAATGAAATCATAATGCACATATTATATATGCCTAACAATCACAGAAAATTAATTGAATCAATTATTGAAAGGGAAATTAAACAGAAACGGACGTATTACGGGCCAGAAAAGAAAACAGTCTACTTAGACATCCCATTTAAGGGAGATGCAGTTTTCCGAATGGCACAAAAGAAAGCTGAAGCAGCATTAACACAGACATTTAATGCAGCTAAACTACGAGTGTTATTTAGGGTAACACACTTTCCTTTACCAGCAATCAAAGAGAAACAGCCGTTAATGTCGATATCAAATATTATTTACCAATATACATGTGCAATTTGTCGATCAACTTACGTAGGCCGATCGAACAGACGGTTAATTACTCGAATGAGAGAACATTGTAACTTAAACGCTTGTTTTAAATCAAATGGTGAATACACGTCTGCAATTGCGCAACAAATCGTGGAGACATCGCACGTATGTTCTCCAGACGTAGCATTCAACGTACTTACTAAATGCAAAAACAAAAGGAAGCTAGCCACATACGAAGCCTTATTGATAAACAAATTGCAGCCGGATTTATGCAAGCAGAAGAAGCATGTTTAGGCATTGGAATTTAACTGGATATGACGCACGCAATTGATTGGTTTCCGTTTTTTCTCATTCTCTCTATACTTAGATATTTCTATCTTGTTTTAGTTTCCAATTTATATATAAAGATATGTTCATTATTAGATACTTGAGAAGATAATGAAAAAGACATCTTTCTTGTATCTTATAAAATTTCTCTTTGTTTTTCTAAACAGGAAAGGTAAATGAACATCATATATATATATATATATATATATATATATATATATATATATATATATATATACATATATATATATATATATATATATATATATATATGATGTTCAATGCCTTCGAATATTACAGTAAATTTCTACTTAGAGAGAAAACAAATTAATAGTAAAAAGTGGATAATGGCCATTTATTGCGGGAATAATAGATACTTAATTTTTAAATGAAAATTGAAAAAGTGCCGATATATGCTCTAGTATCCATTTAAATGTTGTCAAAGATACCAAAAACAATTCCTCAATTAGACCGGTTTCGTCCTCAATGGTCGCTGATGAAATACTTTTTTACGCTTTTAATTAAGCGAGATTCCGGTTTTCTTTCGTGCAACCTACACTTCCTATCATTATTTGGTGCTGTTCTTCAAATCGTGCCTAGTGATTTTTTACGGCTGTTTTATGAATTATGTAACCTTTGGTTTATAATCTCGATAGATTCTATAAATAATTGTGCCGGTATTTTACGACCGCTTATAGATACACAAATAAAACATCCTCATTAATTATATTTTCTGACTTTATTCTATGAAGTGTAAGATTTGATTTATTAACATGTCTATATTTGCATGTCGTTCTGTTTGCCTCATCTTACTTTATGCTTTTGCTAAGACTGTCGTAAGCGTTAATCTATTGATTTTCAAACGAATTTATATCAATGGGAAAATGAAAAATTCGGAAACACGTCGATATTGACTTTGAAGCAGCAATGGAATTTGAAATTTATTAAACGATTAACTTTGAGCCAATTGACGTGACAGAATAAAGCTGATTTAAAACTCCTTCATTTAGTTAGATATCATTCCTTAAATCCTACATATGAGCAGAACACCAATTCTTGATGCGGAAAGTTTTAATTGGATTTAAGCAAGGTAGAATAAATATAGGTATAAAATCCATGTCCTCTGATTAAGAAAATGTTTTTTTTATATTTGACACATTATATAGAAAATAAAAGCTGTAGAATATCTTCAAAAATGAAACAAACATCGCGCTCCCTGAAGCTACGTCAGAAAAAAACAATCAAATAGGATAAGTGAAATAATTGAAATAAAAATATTAAATTACACTGGACTCAAAAAAATCCGAAGCTCGTAACAGCAGGATCATTAAAACCAACAGTGTATGTACCATCCAAAACACACAAAATGGTCTTCCGTTGAATTGCAATTTATTCCCCTCGTGCGAAGTTGTTAAATTGTAGGCATAAACATTTGCGTTGAGTATTGCTAAATACTTCGCTTTTTGATTTTATTTGTCAAACAAGCAAAATTAATTTACATGAAGATTAATTGCGTGGGCTGTGATAAAAATAGCTATAATAATGTTTTCTGTCTTGATCTAAACACCTGACACTTTATCTTCATATATTTGTCAGTATAAACGAAAAATTGCATAGTGTGGACCGGTTTCGTTCTTCTTGAGAACTCAACACGTACTGTCAAAAATTTGCCGTGGACAGGGCTCGAGCGTGGGCACGTCTACTTCGGAACCTGTTGCTCTAACTACTGAGCAACCCTTTCACGCATTAAGCATAATTTTTAGTAATATACTAAATAATTTTTTGGTTAGACTTTCATTTGGGTGGAGCTTATATGGTATCCTTTAGACCAAAAGTTCCAACCAACCGTCCACAATCTGTCATTATAGAACAGACGTGTCGCTACATTGTGATGTGTTAACGAATTAAACGCTTATATAGTTAAATGAGCATTGGTTGCGAGGGCGATGATAACAATTACTATAATCAAGTTTTGCGATATTGATATAAAAACCTGATTCACTTTTTACATACATTTGCCAGTATTAACTAAGAATTGTTTTGTGTTAAAATGTATGTACATAAAGGGTCAGGTATTTAGATCAAGTTTGCAAACTTCGTTATAGTAAGTGTTATCACCGTCCGCGCAACCAATGTTCGTTCAATTAAATAAATGTTCAATTCAGTACCACTTTCACAGATATCATGAAGACAGATTGTGGATGGTTATTTGGAGCGTTGGGCCTAAAGGAATACCTTATAAGTCCCACCGAAAGGAAAGTGTAAACAAAAAGCATTAGGTAGTATATAACAAGGTTCGAGCCCTGTCCGCGGCAAATTCTGGCCAATACATGATGAGTTCCCAATAAGAGCGAAACCGGTCTACTGGATGAATTGCCCTTTCTGCACTATACAATCCTTAGTTTAAGCTAATACATCTGCAATTGTTAATAGTTGTTGCGCACCAAGTAAGAAATTAGTTTAAATAGAACCAGAAGGATAAATCAAAGTCAGCAAGAACGAAGTGTATAATTTCATGTGCACATTCGTTTCGTGCTTACTGATGATTCACCGGTAGAAAGCGGTATTAACCCCTCTACCAACAATATATTTAGTTAATGGATATGGGAAATTGGAAGGTGCAATCTCTTATACAAAATTTTAACCTGCAGTAGTGGAGTTAGCTACATATAAAGATTTCGACAGTGCGTCTTTAAAGCAAACTCATTATATATATTATATATACCGAGCCAGTTAAGGGTACCATCGCGACGATTGTTGAGTTGAATATATTACAGTTATTATTATTCCACATTCTACTACAAAATATATAGTGGTTAAAGGGCGTAATACCGGCTCCTACTGATGAGTCGCCAGTAAGCACGAAACGAATGTGCATGAGATTATACTTTCCGTTCATGCTGCCTTTGGTTTATCCTTCTGGTCACAACTGAACTAATTTCTTACTAGGTTCGCAAAACCTAATACATACTTGCAGATTGTTGAGTTGGTTCCTGATAACAAAACTATGGTTGCCGAGTTAGTACGTGATACCAAAAACAAAAGTTGCCGAGTCGGTACATATTACCAACACACTGTGTCTAAAGATATAATTCTCAATAACATGGAAAAAACACTACATCTGAACACCTGTTATTCTAGTGAAATCATACAAGTTGGCCATGATCTATACCAGTTACGAAAATTCGCGGTAATCATGACCCCATTCATTTAAATTTAAAATAGTTATATGCATTTTATCGCGGAGACCTAATAAATATGCAATCGTGTATTAGGTGTTGCGCACCTATTACAAAATTAGTTCAAATAGAATCATAAGAATTAAGCAAAATAAACATGAAGGAAATGTATAATCTCATTTGCACATTAGTTTTGTGCTTACTGGTGACTCATCAGTAGCAGCCGGTATTACGTCCTGTATCTACCATATATTTGGGTAAGGAATGTGTTATAATAGGACGGTAAAGCCTCCTATACGAACGGGTATGCCAGCAGTAGTTGAGTTCACTTCATACAACGTCTTAGAAAATTGGACTTCAAAGCAAGAACACCTTGAAATATGCAACATTTAATTATCCATACTTGCTTTATTAAATGTAAGTGGCAGTTTTCAAACTAAGTTTGATGTGTATTCCGACATATTTATTCGTGTAATTGAAATAGAAAATAATTTCGCTGACTTAAATAGTTGTAGCGTTCTGGCAACCTTTCTCAAGAACTATCGTTAAGTTTTAATTGGTTGTTCAGTATTACTGGTAATTAATCTACTAACATCTCTTTAGCTGGATTTTCTACGTCGGGCTTAAATAACGCGCTAATTCCTGAAAGTACTTAAATCTAGATTCCATATCGTGTTCAGTGCGTTTTCGAGAACGGGCAATTGCAACTGAATTGTGATTTCAGATCAGATATAGACGGGGTCAAGTCTACACCAGTTAGCTTCGTAGCCGGTAGCCGGTAGCCCTAAGAGCGCTGGCAAAAGAGGGTCATACATCGCTTGGGGGCCAGCAGCAACCCCCCCCCTCCGACGCGATCAAAAGTAAAAATAATTGGTGAAACCATATCCAGGGCTACACATTTCTAACTCGTCGCAAAATCATTATGTGGGGTTTCTGTCAAACGAAAAATAATAACCTCCATCATTTTCAAAATGTTATAA
The DNA here is from genome assembly GCA_029291075.1 of Eudiplozoon nipponicum. NCBI lineage: Eukaryota > Metazoa > Platyhelminthes > Monogenea > Mazocraeidea > Diplozoidae > Eudiplozoon > Eudiplozoon nipponicum. Next base: position 65,252 of record JAQBSW010000474.1, read on the forward strand.
AAAATATCCCGGCTATTTTATGTTATTGAACATTATCATTTGAGGTTTTGTTAGGCTCAATATTTGCTAAATTAAACGAAAAGAAAACTATTAATTAGCTAATGGCAGATTTGAACGTATAAGTCGCTGAATTGACAATAGTTGCGCTTTGTATTTTCAGTCTAAATATTATTAATTGTGAATATGTAGATGGACGATAAATTTAATCACAAAGAGTGACCAGGCCAAACTCTGCAAGAAAAGGAGAATAATTCGCAGGCTTGAAGTTGGGCATATAGTTATAAAAACAATTTATAGACAATAAAATTTTATTTGACTAGAGTGATTTTGAGAGACTGGAGAATTCGTGAAGTTAATACGCTTAACTAGAAGAAATTTGTTTTTTATTCTGTTTGTTCATTAATCCAATACTTAAAAAAATCTATTTGATTTTTCGGTTTGAATATAAATAAGTTTTCTATTGTTGCTAACTGACTTATGTGTTTAAAATATATGCATCATCTGATATCTGATAATTTTTTTTGTTTTGCACATAAAAAAGGTAAATAAAAATATAAGTTTGAATATCCTACGATTATCGCGTGAATTGTTTTGTTAAATTGTTTATTTAATATTTTGCGTTAGAGAACCTGCTTAACGCAAAACAATTAGTTAGATTGGACGTTTGATGCTGTTAGAAGGTTCAGCTTGATAAGGTCTGGATGATATTATTAATTATTATTTTTATTCAAATAAAACTATACAACATGAAATATAATTCTAACTAAAATACTTATATTACGAATAAAAAAATTATTAAAGTATATTATTAATAATATAATTTAAAATTACGAAGGATACTAATAATGATAATTGGGCTAATAACGAAAATAATAATATTAATATTACAACTAATAATAATATTTGAGATTATATTAAGGTACAAAATATCTAATGCCATAGAAAAGGCCAATATGACGACTGATGTTTCCTAGCAATTTATGCCAGATGCGTAATCACGAGACATAAGGATACTACATTAGCGCAGTTTTCTCAAGTTAAAATTCCCTTATTTATTTCATGTCAACTTTACCAAATAATTGCATCACAACTTTTCCAGTGGCGTTTTTACCTCTCTTTCTCAGTGCACTCTTTACCACTTAACTTGAACAGTGACCTCCTGCATTCATTGGTATTGTTTTTTCATGTAATGTTAGTTCAGTCCATGTGTGCATACAATAATACGTTTATTATTAAAATTTTAAAGGTTTACATGGCTGTCGTGTAGAAAATTGAATGACTGCATGCTTACTCAACATGCTTCTGCCCAGATCTTGTCAGCTGTACTCTTGTATGATTCAAAACGTTTTTAATATTAAAATGTTATTTTATTTCAGTTTTATACATATAATAATTTATTAAATATATTTCAACAATCGTTCTAGTGAGAAACTTAAATTTACACATTGATAGTTAATGCGAAAAGTTTTATCCGACTCAAATATACTTTCCTCGAATAATTTATTCACGGTTATTACGTAATCTAGCTGACCAAATTGTAAAGCTTTTAGGAGAGCGTAATCATAAAAAACATTGCGTATCTAAGACTTCTACAAATCAATAAAGAGTATGAAGCACGAAATGATGGTCAGTTACAGTTTTACTTGGGTTTAAAGTCAGTAGAGTTTTACTTTAATAATAATTTAGTCTAAAGTACCAGCGTCATGCTATGTGAGAAAGATTAATATTCACAGTTCTCCGCAACAAACAGTATTTAACTTTTATATATTTAATTGAATAATATAAAGATTACCACGACATATGATAACTAATATTAATCGCGCCAGAGTGTATGGATTTAATTTTGATGAACTATAGCATACATTGATATCCATCGTGTTGTTACCATGTACTGGCTCGGCAACAATAGCGTTAGTACGATGTAACTTTTCGGTACTATAATGTTGGTATCGGATACTGACACTAAAACCATAGTGATAGTATCCTTTACAGACTCGGTATATATATTATATAGAGGGACTTAGCGTCGAAATCGCATTGCCGAGACTTTATATGATGTTAGCTTCACTTCTTCAGGTTTACACATTCGCCTAGGAGATTGTAGCGTCCTATTTTCCCACATTCCTCACGCAAATGGTAAGTGAGTAAAAGGCGTAATATCGGCTCCTACTGATGAGTCACCAGTTAGCACGAAACGAATATCTACGAGATTATACTTTTCGTTCATGCTGTCTTTAGTTTAGCCTTCTGTTCAAAATTAAACTAATTTGTTACTAGGTACGCAACACCTAATATATAATTGCATATATATTAGCTCTCCGCCACAAACAATATCTAAACGAAATGTCAATCAGTTTGAATATTTGCTTGTTCAGCAAACCACGCATAATTTTCAGTATACATTCGTCTTTATCACGACTTTATTCATTAAGAAATCATACAATCATTATATTCATACCTAAAAATATTTATAAATTTTTGGGCTAGCGTGAGTTGCAATAACTTTTAAACGAAGTACACAAAGTATGATAAAATAACCTGAAAGTGCACAAACTGAGTCATCACTCAAATGAATAGTTGTGTTTCTTAAATGTTATTTAATTGAAAATTTTAGTTCTACTGCAACAGTTACGAACCATCTGTTTTGCCATCTGAAAAAGAAACAATATAATGAGCTTTTGAAGTAAAGTCTGCCTATTTTCCAGCAACAATTTCTTTACGATAACAACATTTATGCGGTGTGTCTTATCAAGAAAAAAACTGCCTTTATAGGTATAAAAAGAAAGAAATACAAATACAGATCTTAAACATTAAGTAAACTTTTAAATTTTATTATCATTAAATATACTAATTAATTTGCCTGAGATCTGCCTCAATTACAATTCAAATTTTCATCAAGAAAGGACGATAGTAAACTAACTGCTAATGGGTGCATGCCAGAACAAATTTTAAATATTGTGCAAAACTGAGCTTCAAAACGAATCCGCAGTAGTCTTACACAATCTATGTTTCATTGTAAGGATACTTGCTTAAATTAAACGCAAGCACATTTATGATTTTTCTTTTCCAATTACATTAAATTAATACAATATATTTCATTACATCACGATTTATTTCGCTAGTGACGATAATAATAATATATTTTTGTTCATTCGTGAATTTGAATAATCATCATCATCATCATCATCACCACCGTCATCGTCACCGTCATTGTCATCATCATGATCATGATGCACAGCACTTCAAATCCAAATGTGAACAATGTTTCGCTGCTATATCATCATAAGAAGCAATATATATATATATATATATATATATATATATATATATATATATATATATATATATATATATATCTATATTAGATATTAGAATATAGAACACATAAATGAACAATGAATAGCGTTCATTTATTTCGTGAATACTAATAATCTCTTATACAATCATACATATTTATACATTTATAAAAACCCAAAATGTATAAATATGTATTATTGTATAAGAGATGATTAGTATTCACGAAATAAATGGCCTTTATCCACTTTGTTATTTATGTGTTCTGTATTCCTAATTATAATTATACTGTGTTAAATTAAAAAGGCATGGACATTATAAAGAATATATATACATATATATATATATATATATATATATATATATATATATATATATTCTTTTGAAATGCGAGCTTTAATAAAATTCATTGTACCCTTCCTGTGTGCAAAAACAAAAAGAAATTTTATCAGATATAAGAAAATTTCAAAACAAGATAGAAATATGTGAATACACGTCTGCTATTGCGCAACACATCAACGAAACATCGCACGTATGTTCTCCAGACGTAGCATTTAAAGTAATTACTAAATGCAAAAACAAAAGGGAGCTAGCCACATACGAAGCTTTATGGATAAACAAATTGCAGCCGGATTTATTTAAGCAGAAGAAGCACGTACAAGCATTGAGCTTGAACTGGATGTGACGCACGCAATTTGATTGGTTTCTATTTTTCACACTTTCTTTGTTCGCATATTTCTATCTTGTTTTGCTTTCCAATTTATATATAAAGATATGTTCATTGGTAGATATTTGAGAAGATAATGCGAAAGAAACGTTTCTTATATCTGATAAAATTTCTTTTTTTTGCTCACAGGAAGGGGTACAATGAATATATATATATATATATATATATATATATATATATATATATATATATATATATATATATATATATATATATAACGAAAGAATAATAATTTAGACGCAAATTATTAGGGATTTAAGAGAGAGAAAGTGTACTTACACAAAACTATTATGTCCAAGTCAGAATTAGGACAAGGCAACATCGGCAGTACAGCTTCCTTATGGCTTTCACTGTATAACGTCATAAACAAACCTAACCTCGCGGCTCTCTTGACCCTTCTAATAAAAGAAAGATACGAGGATGATTCTGCTAGACATCTGCAGCAAGATTGCCACTGAGCACCATTCAATGCAATATCACCAAGAACTATGATGCCTATGTGGATCTCATCCTGGCAGTCGAGCAAGTCCTACACTATAAAATTTGGCTGTTATTGTTTCGGCCATGCCAAAATCTGTCCATCTTGTTTCTTACGCCAATCTGGTGCTGGATGAGAGAACAGGGCTATACTGGGCAATCGAATTGAGGGCATACGCAAAACGTGATCGAGCTTAGGAAGTTGATGGACTCTTATTTTTTTTTATAACGAGGAGCACCTGCTGTCAGATTCAAAAATACGTTTACGTATGTCAAAGTTGGTTATTTGTTGTTGATAACCAACATGTGCTATACTTCTCAAACAACGATGGCTTATCACATATACCAGATAATTTATATGTAAAATAGTTTTATTATATAAACAGCAGTAACGCGTGCTAGAGAATTTCAACCTTATATATATTTCAGTTGTATTCAGCCAAAACCTAATTGACATTTGTCATACAGCAACTTATATATAAAAAAATACTTCATTCATAAAAAAACAATTTAAAAATAACAAAGCCGGGTAAATCTACATCGCAGAGTCTTATCATTTGATAAGGAGATGAAAAAGCAAATGTTGAACATAATGTGACATTTTATGAATTGCCACATTCACGTATGTGGACTTCTTTTGGTATCGATTTGTAGGAAATTATTACAATTTCTGCTTTCCTCGTGATTCGCTGGCCTCATTATGTTCTTGAATCGATTTCCGATGACCTGTGCCTTACTTATTTATCTTTATTTATTTTCAATACAATCAAAACAAGCTGAACAGGACGGTTGCTAATATTTTGTTTAATTGAAATTTCAAACAAATTACAAATTCACCTCTGGTGGCAATTGCAAGAAACTTAATAATAAGCATCATCACAATAGGTAAATATTTGGAGATGATTCGCTTATTTTTTCTACTTCATTGTTCACAATTCTACGTTGTTTAATGAAAATTACATACATTTTTTATGCATCAATATTTATTTCCTGTTTAGCTGGTTTCATATGAAATGCCACTGCGATAAAAAACAGATTGATATAATAGAAAAATACACTTATCCTTTGAAAATATGAGATATAATCTTTACGTCTCGCTGGGAATAGAATTAAAATTGCGCCTTTGTTCAGATTGACTAAAAAAATACTAAAAATTAAAAAAACTGGCATTAATGAACTGATAGGCATTGCCTTTTCAATTTATGTATGTTGGATTTGAATAATATAGCGAGATTTTATCAGACTGGGCCCGTGCATTGCAGTTCATATATTTAGGAAAAGACTGATAACAGAACTTAAGTTAGATTAGATTTAATTCAACGAAATCATAAGGTTATTCTTAGTCTTAGTCTTAGTCTTAGTCTTAGTCTTAGTCTTAGTCTTAGTCTTAGTCTTATTCTTATTCTTATTCTTATTCTTATTCTTATTCTTATTCTTATTCTTATTCTTATTCTTATTCTTATTCTTATTCTTATTCTTATTCTTATTCTTATTCTTATTCTTATTCTTATTCTTATTCTTATTCTTATTCTTATTCTTATTCTTATTCCTATTCCTATTCTTATTCTTATTCTCATTCTTATTCTTATTCCTATTCTTATTCTTATTCTTATTCCTATTCTTATTCCTATTCTTATTCCTATTCTTATTCCTATTCTTATTCCTATTCTTATTCTTATTCCTATTCTTATTCTTATTCTTATTCTTATTCTTATTCTTATTCTTATTCTTATTCTTATTCTTATTCTTATTCTTATTCTTATTCTTATTCTTATTCTTATTCTTATTCTTATTCTTATTCTTATTCTTATTCTTTATTCTTATTCTTATTCTTATTCTTATTCTTATTCTTATTCTTATTCTTATTCTTATTCTTATTCTTATTCTTATTCTTATTCTTATTCTTATTCTTATTCTTATTCTTATTCTTATTCCTATTCTTATTCTTATTCTTATTCTTATTCTTATTCTTATTCTTATTCTTATTCTTATTCTTATTTTATTCTTATTCTTATTCTTATTCTTATTCTTATTCTTGTATTCTTATTCTTATTCTTATTCTATATTCATTTAAATGCGTTTATTCTTATTCTTATTCATTTATTCTTAATTCTTATTACTTATTCTTTATTACTAATTTATTTATTCTTATTTAATTATTCTTATTCTTATTCTACTTATTCTTACTTTAATTTTATTACTTATCATTTAATATTCTTATTCTTATTCTTATTTATATATTTATCCCATTTATTTATTATTCTTATTATATATTTATTTATTTATTTTGTATTTGTAGCTATTCTTATTCATTATTCATTTATTCTTATGATACTTTATTCATTTATTCTTATTAAAACTATTTATATCTTATACTTATTCATTATTTATATTACATTTATTCTTATTCTTATTCTTATTCTTATTCTTATTCTTATTCATTATTCTTAACTATCTAATATTCTTATTCTTATTCTTATTCTTATTCTATTCTTATTCTTATTCTTATTCTTATTCTTATTATTTATATTCTTATTCTTATTCTTATTTAATATTTAACTCATTTATTCATTATTCTTATTCTTATTGTCTATTCATTTAATATCTTATTCTATCTATTCTTATTGCATTATTCTTATTCTTATGTCTTATGTCTTATTCTTATTCTTATTCTATATTTAACTTATTCTAATTACTTATTACATTTAATTTCATTTATTCTTATTCTTATTCTTATTCTTATTCTAACTTATTCTTATTCTTATTCTTATTCTTATTCTTATTCTTATTCTTATTCTTATTCTTATTCTTATTCTTATTCTTATTCTTATATTTTTCTTATTCTCTATTATTCTTATTTATAATATTCTTATTCTTATTCTTATTGCTTATTCTCTTATTACTTATTCTATTCTTATTCTGTATGCTATTCTTATTATATGTCTTATGTCTTATTACTTATTCTTATTCTTATTCTTATTCTTATTCATTTATTTGCTTATTCTTATTCTTATTCTTATTCTTATTCTTATTCTTATTCTTATTCTTATTCTTCTAATTCTTATTCTTATTCTTAATTCTTTATTCTTCATTTACTTATTCTTATTCTTATTCTTATTCTTATTTATTATTCTTATTCTCTTTATTCTTATTCATAATATTCTTATTCTTATTCTTATTCTTATTCATCTTATTACTTATTTATTCTAATATTCTTATTCGTTATTCTTATTATATATATTTATCCCAATTTATTTATTATTCTTATTCTTATTCATTTAATTTATTTAATATTTATTTGACTTATTCTTATTCTTATTCTTATTCTTATTCTTATTCTTATTCTTATTATATTCTATACTTATTCTTATTCTTATTACTTTATTACATTTATTCTTATTTAATATTATTCTTATTCTTATTCTTATTCATTATTCATTATTCTTATTCTTATTCTTATTCTTATTCTTATTCTTATTCTTATTCTTATTCTTATTAAACTTATTCTTATTTATTATTTATTCTTATTCTTTATTCTTATTCTTATTCTTATTCTTATTCTTATTCTTATTGCTTATTCTTATTCTTATTCTATTTAATTCTTATTCTTATTCTTATTCTTATTCTATGTCTTATGTCTTATTCTTATTCTTATTCTTATTCTTATTCTTATTCTTATTCTTATTCTTATTCTTATTCTTATTCTTAATTCTTATTCTAACTTATTCTTATTCTTTAATTCTTCTTATTCTTAATTCTTATTCTTATTCTTATTCTTATTCTTATTCTTATTCTTATATTCTTCTTAAATTCTCTTTATTCTTATTTATAATATTCTTATTCTTATTCTTATTCTTATTCTCTTATTACTAATTTATTCTTATTCTTATTTGCTATTCTTATTATTTATTTATTCTAATTATTTATTCTTATTCTTATTCTTAATTTATTTATTTATTTGCTTATTCTTATTCTTAATTCTTTATTCTTATTTAATTCTTATTCTTATTCTTATTCTTCTTATTCTTATTCTTATTCTTATTCTTTATTCTTCTTTATTTATTCTTATTCTTATTCTTATTCTTATTTATTATTCTTATTCTTATTCTTATTCTTATTCTTATTCTTATTTATTTAAATATTCTTATTCTATTCTTATTCTTATTCTATATTCGTTTATTCTTATTCTTATTCTTATTCTTATTCTTATTCTTATTCTTATTCTTAACTATTTATTTATTCTTATTCTTATTCTTATTCTTATTCTACTTATTCATTTAACTATTTTCATTTATTTTATTCTTATTCTTATTCTTATTTATTTATTTCCCATTTATTTATTATTCTTATATCTTTATTTATTTATTTAATTTTTATTTATCTTATTCTTATTCTTATTCTTATTCTTATTCTTATTCTTATTTTATTTTTATTTAATTATCTATTTATTCTTATATTTATTCTTATTTATATTTATTCTTATTCTTATTCTTATTTTTATTCTTATTCTTATTCTTATTCTTATTCTTTTTTCTTATTTATTCTTATTCTTATTCTTATTCTTATTCTTATTCTTATTTTATTCTTATTCTTATTTATTTTTATTCTTATTCTTATTCTTATTCTAATATTCTATTCCCATTTATTCATTATTGCATTATTCTTATTTCTATGTCTTATTCTTATTCTTATTTTTATTCTTATTCTTATTCTTATTCTTATTCTTATTCTTATTCTTATTCTTATTCTTATTCTTATTCTAACTTATTCTTATTCTTTAATTTTTTTTATTCTTATTCTTATTCTTATTCTTATTCTTATTCTTATTCTTATTCTTATTCTTATTCTTATTCTTATTTATTCTTATTCTATATTCTTATTCTTATTCTTATTCTTATTCTCTTTATTCTTATTTATTCTTATTCTTATTCTTATTCTTATTCTTATTCTATTCTTATTCTTATTCTTATTCTTATTCTTATTCTTAGTCTTATTCTTATTCTTATTCTTATTCTTATTCTTATTCTTATTCTTATTCTTATTCTTATTCTTATTCTTATTCTTATTCTTATATTTATTCTTATTCTTATTCTTATTCTTATTCTTATTCTTATTCTTATTCTTATTCTTATTCTTATTCTTATTCTTATTCTTATTCTTATTCTTATTTTTATTCTTATTCTTAATATTATTATTATTATTATTATTCTTATTCTCTTATTACTAATTTCATTCTTATTCTCATTTGCTATTCTTATTACTTATTCTTATTCTTATTACTTATTCTTATTCTTATTCTTACTTATTCTTATTCTTATTTGCTTATTCTTATTCTTATTCTTATTCTTATTCTTATTCTTATTCTTATTCTTATTCTTATTCTTATTCTTATTCTTATTCTTATTCTTTATTCTTCATTTACTTATTCTTATTCTTATTCTTATTCTTATTCATTATTCTTATTCTTATTCTTATTCTTATTCTCTATTCTTATTCTTTATTCTTATTCTTATTAAACTTATTACTTATTCATTATTCTATTCTTATTCCCTTTATTCTTATTCTTTATTCTTATTTATTCTTATTCTTATTCTTATTCTTATTCTTATTCTATTTAATTCTTATTCTTATTCTTATTCTTTATTCTTATTCTTATTCTTATTCTTATTCTTATTCTTATTCTTATTCTTATTTATATCTCTATTCTTATTCTTATTCTTATTCTTATTCTTATTCTTATTCTTATTCTTAACTATCTAATATTCTTATTCTTATTCTTATTCTTATTCTTATTCTTATTCTTATTCTTATTTTATTCTTATTACTTCATATTCTTATTCTTATTCTTATTTCATACTTATTCCCCATTTATTCATTATTCTTATTCTTATTCATTTATTCATTTAATATCTTATTCATTATTCTTATTCTTATTCTTATTCTTATTCTTATTCTTTATTCTTATTCTATTTCATATTTAACTTATTCTTATTACTTATTACATTTAATTTATTTATTCTTATTCTTATTCTTATTCTTATTCATTATTCTTATTCTTATTCTTATTCTTATTCTTATTCTTATTTATTCTTATTCTTATTCTTATTCTTATTCTTATTTCCTTATTTCTATTTGTTCTCTATTCTTATTCTATTCTTATTCTTATTCTTATTGCTTATTCTTATTCTTATTCTATTATTCTTATTGTATTATTCTTATTCTTATGTCTTGTGTCTTATTCTTATTCTTATTCTTATTCTTATTCTTATTCTTATTCTTATTCTTATTCTTATTCTTATTCTTATTCTTATTCTTATTTCTTATTCTTATTCTTTAATTCTTATTCTTATTCTTAATTCTTATTCTTATTCTTATTCTTATTCTTATTCTTATTCTTATTCTTATTCTTATTTTTGTCTTTATTCTTATTTTATTCTTATTCTTATTCTTATTCTTATTCTTATTCTCTTATTACTCATTTATTCTTATTCTGATTTGCTATTCTTATTATTTATTCATTCTTATTACTTATTCTTATTCTTATTCTTAGTATTTTATTCATTTGTCTTTATTCTTATTCTTATTCTTTATTCTTATTCTTATTCTTATTCTTATTCTTATTCTTATTCTTATTCTTATTCTTATTCTTATTCTTTCATTCTTCTTATTCTTTTTCTTATTCTTATTCTTATTCTTATTTATTATTCTTATTCTTATTCTTATTCTTATTCTTATTCTTATTCTTATTCTTATTCTTATTAAACTTATTCTTATTCATTATTTATTCTTATTCTTATTCTTATTCTTTATTCTTATTTTATTCTTATTCATATTCTTATTCTTATTCTTATTTATTTAATTCTTATTCTTATTATTCTTATTCTTATTATTCTTATTCTTATTCTTATTCTTATTATTCTTATTATTCTTATTATTATTCTTATTCTTATTCTTATTATTCTTATTCTTATTCTTATTCTTATTCTTATTCTTATTCTTATTCTTATTCTTATTCTTATTCTTATTCTTATTCTTATTCTTATTCTTTTATTCTTATTCTTATTCTTATTTATCTTTATTATCGTTCTTTTATTATTATATTTCTTTTGAATTTTATTATTTTTGTTTTACGTTTTGATATCTTGTTGCTATTTGAAATTTTAATGTTTTCGTTTCCTTTTATTTGATATTTTCAAATTTCATATACCCTTTTGCTTTATTTTGCAGGGATATGAAACTTTAAATTTTTGTTAATTAATATTTTTGTTACAATGAAACATCGTCGGCTGTTTATTGGTTATTCGGAATTTAACTACGCTTGAAATTCTTTAATGAACTTTAAAGCCTCAGAATGAATCATCTTTTGATTATAGGCTACATCTTTAATACTGAGCTAAATGAAAACGTTTCGTGCACTAAATTATTATAATCAACGATATTATCTTTGCCTGTATTCATGTCTCATGATATATGTTTCCCACTTCCCGTATGTTATTTTAATATTTATTTATAGCATAAAACTGAATTTTTTGCGCATCTATGCTTGAATGTGTGTATGTACTTATATATATATTAAGGTATGTATGCATGCTTATATGTATGTATGTATTGTATGATTGTATGTATGCGTATATATGTATTTACGTATGTATGAATTTATGTATGTTCGTACGTATGTTGGTGTAAGTATGTACGAATTTATGTATGGATGTATGTACGCATTTATGTATGTATGTATGCACGTACAGACGTACGTGTGCATGTATATTTGAAAGTATTTATGTTTTTATCTATGTAAGTTGGTATACATATATATATATATATATATATATATATATATATATATATATATATATATAAATTACACAGTATATTTCTAAGGCAATGGAGATTATATATATATATATATATTCATATATATATATATACATATATATATATATATATATATATATGTGTGTGTATGTGTGTGTGAATTTTTGTGTGTTTGTACGTTTGTAAGTATGTATGCATGTATTATTTATGCATTTATTTATTCGTGCATGCATTTATTTATGTAATTTATCTATTTATATATGTATGTCTTTTTATATGCATGCATGTATGTTTGTATGAACGTTTCCATTTACGTACTTTTGGCTATATGGATATATTTATTTGCTTAGGTTTTCATGCGTTTATGCATAAATTAATGCCTGCGTGGAAATACATATCTTTGAACATTAGTTGAATCATTTTTAATAATCGTATTCTTTCCTCTTTATATGCAAGCTTTATCATGGTTGTAGTTGCATTTAAAATTTAGAATATGCAAAAATCAAATTTTTTATTGCAATATATTAAGACATTGTCTTTAAGAAAATTACATCTGATTGCTCAAATGCTGCTGATCAAATGTATATGTTTTAAGAATCATTTCTTTAAAAAATTGTAATAACTAAGATTGACCAGCATAAACGAAGAAACAGATACTAATTAATATTGCATAATATCTGCTACGGAAATTTATAAACAAGCAAAATAGAATCGTAGTTTGTTAAAAAAAATCTGTGTCAAATTGGGCGCCTAAAAGTTGTATATTCGAACATCTTCATACAAATATTTTGTAAAAAGGCAAAAAAATTTTACGAAATGTGCATTAAATGCAAGATTCCGTGCTAGACTTCAATTTGCCTATCAACTAAGGATATAAATTCATTGGACATTTTGATGTATATTGCATTGTGCTGTCCTTCTTATTTGTTATCCTTGCGCCATTTTCATGTAGCACTCATAGATGGGTGAAATTTTGAATCCATTACACTTAAAAGTGCACCGATTTTTGGCCTTGACTGATAGATTCTCATTTGTCTCTTCATTTCGCAATCCTTCCTCCGCTGCTTGTATGAAAATGACGTTGTAACCAGATTTTCCGATTTTTTCGAATTTTCGCGACTTCATTTCCAATCCCATCTACATGGTTGACATCATACTCAAAAGAAAAAAAACAAATTTTGGAAATGTGGTATCCTCATTCAAGACAGACCTATTTATATTTATTTTAATTCCTAAAGTAATTTTTAGAATAATTATAAGCAATCCATATTCGTAGGCTTAAATATTTGACAAAAGCTGTTTCTTTTTATTTGAGAATTGTGTCAACACTGAAAATGGGGCTGGATAAGAAGTCCCGAGATATCGAAAAATCGGTTTCAACGTCATTTTTGGACAAGCAGCTGATGAAGGACTTAGAAGTGCAGGGAAAAGTGGGAACCTATCAATCAGGGCGAAAATCTGTGCAACTGGAAATGTAAAGAATTCAGAATTCTGCCGAAATTCGAGTGCAATCAATTTTCCCACACAAGAAAATGGCGGAAGGATAACAAACTTTCTATGATTGTATAATGAAATAAACTAATTAAATGAAAATTAAATAATTTTTTTGTCACTTCTTTCTTTATTTCACCAAAGTCAAAACGTAAAAAATTACGTATAAACACTTGTATGATTTATGTGGTGCTACACTTATATATATACAACAGAATATTATGAAAATTTGTTGTCATATAGCGAGAAAAATTACATTAATTTGTGAGGTATTGTCTACGACTAGGTTGCAGATTATTTTTCGTATATCAACTAAACGTTGAATAAGTCAAATTGCATAATTGCTCTGCTTTACTGAAATACTCCCTATTTGGATCTCAACGGTAATATCCAGATATGCATCGTGTCTTATTTGAAACAGAAAGCACAATATCGTTAGTTATAAATATCATCTCTAACGCAAACCAAATTTCGCAGTGCATTCAAGTTCCGGTAAATTCACAAAGTTTTTCGTTTTGTATTATTTTCTCCTTCTGTTGGATCCTCAATATAATCACTTTCCGTCACAGTCAAATAAAAATGTGCACTTTAATAAAAGTTTTTTTGAGTTTATGGTTATAACAAGTTTGAGTTAATCAATGCCGAATTTGAAAGTTTAACAATGGATTTTCGGGCATCAGCCTACTGATTCACAGTAGACAGATTTTTGATGTCCTTGAAACGAAGCCACACGGGACCAAGTAGACTTAAAACTCTTTCGCTACCCCAGTGATACGCCGTATTGCTAGAAATTCTACTTTCTCATTCGTAGGGATGTTTTTGTCAGCCTAAACGTCACCGAGATCGTCGCGGGTTTAATTTTTAAGATAATATCTAAATGTCAAATCCAGATAATTCATTTTGAGACAGACAGCATTCTTTCTTGGAAAGTGTTTTAAGTTAAAGTATAATACAAGAATTTGATAATATTTATTCTGCCCGTATAGACAGAACGTTGTACTATACAATAGTCAGTATTAGTCAGATTTGCGATGGTTTAAGTTTGATCATAGATACATTTGCTTTAGTGTAACGCAGCTCATCACCTGAATAGTCAAGGACGAGGACAGCGCAAAACACTTTCACATAGTGTCATTTTGTGTCACTTATGCTTTGAAAGACCAAGCATGGCTTGTTGGAAATTCAGTTTGAAATGAATATTCTGTGTGTAGAGTAGATAACACCTGTTGAATCTCTCCATAATATATCATCATCCCTCAAACGACATGTTCTATAATGCAGGTGCCATTCCGTCTGCCCTTTCCATAGAGAACGACTATAAAATATGCCAAAATAGGTGTGTTCTTTACTAGCAGTTAGACATCTTGCCGAAGGGCTTCTTTAGTTGATCGACAATATATTTATGCATATCGATAAAACATTTTTTAATTGACAGCCTAATATTTCACGCTGTCGATCTGCCTTCATTTACTTGTTTGTTCGTCATTTCCAATATAAATTTTAATGTTTAATTTCAAATCACGAATATTTAGTCAAAACAATAAATACTGTTTGTATCAGAAATAATTTTTTCTTAACGGTGCATATACGCATAATTCCATGGAAATATATAATGCCCATTTCCTTCGAATAGTACACAGTTTACGTTTTACTCGGAAGAGAAAACACATTTAATAAGTAAATGGATTATAGCCGGTTTATTTCGAGAATACTCTACAACGTTTTACAATCTTTCATTTATATGCATCCTGGGTTTTCATTTGATTAAGTTGGTGACAATAAGTCTGATTTTCAAATTTATGTCTATGTGTTCAAGCCACAAAAATACACCAGAAATCAGTAGATTTAAAGCTGAAAATCAAACTATTAGCGATATTCATTCTATACTGATAAAGTATACATGATTCAAATTCTTGCCATTAAATCTTCAATAAATATATAAATGAAAATAATGTGTCAAGATAAACAAATCATTGCATCACGAGACAGTTTTGACATTATTGGAAAGACTTTTGATTCTTTGCATCAAACCATATATAGCTATTGTATATTTGGTTGCGCGATGTCATAAATACCGCGAAATGCTACAAATGATGTCGATATGTAGGCAAGACCGGGTACACCCTTATAAGGAACATTTTATGTTCAATCTAGAATTTTCCGCATCGGAGTCCGAAACTCCATCCACGGCATCACCTTTGTCGCATACTACACGCAATTCAACTCGAAAACTATCCTATGTTTCCGGTTATCTTTTACATCATATGGAAAACATTTGGGATCTACTAAAACTTATAGTTCTAATTATGCAGTCGCAATTTCCAATTATTCAGCATACACCATGCCACTCTGGGAAGGTGTATTAAAATGATTTCGTTGGCAGGAACGTGATTAAATATTTTTTAAACATAAACTAAATTTTACATCTGTTTCAAAGGAAATTCTTACAATAGACGCGTTTCCCCTTCATTGCACACGCTTTAAATATTGTGCAGAATATCGCCTCGTGTGGACTCGTAACGAAGTATAGTATTCTTTGACAGTAGGACTAGAAACACCAAATAACGTTTCTGGTAAAATTTCCTTCGGGTTTAACCTATGTTGACTGCCTCTAGACGTGAAATTCTAGCTAGCCACCGCCGAATTTTCAATATACATAAACTGTTCATGTCCCCCCGTGGCAGATTCTGAGCAAAGTTTCAAGCACTCACAATAAGGACGAAAATGGTGAACTGGGTCATTTGCCTTTACCAACCGATGCATAGTATATAATCAGCAAACAAATATGAGAAAAATTCTTTCATTAGCCCACGAGTGATATTATGTGTTGGATAATAAGACATCGATAGTGGCTAGTTTTATCTTTGTGTCGAAAGATTTTCTTTATAGTTTTCACGTAAATAAAACATAATTGATACACGAATTCAAATTGTGTGTAGTATGCAGCATGTTTGAGTAATGGATGAAGTCCAAAGATCAAAAGCAAATATAACCGGTGCGAGACCCGTCTGCAGCGATATTCTGGTCAGTACTTGACAAGTTCCTAATAAGTACGAAACCGATTAACTAGATGAAATGCACTTATTACGTTATGCTATATTTATCTGATTCTTAAAAAAAATATAGAATCAAAATCATGTCATCGGAATTCAAATCAAATTAGCTGTCCCATGTGACATGGTGTATGTTGAATAATGACAGATCGGGTTTGGCTGGATAGAGCTTCATGTCTATAAAGATTCTAGGTATGTTTGATGTAGAGGAAATGACAACCAGAAACATAAATCAGTATAAGATTTAGAATTAAGTGTAAGTTGTGGCATGAGTGACCCAGTCTATACAGACACAGATTCCGAAGAAAATATTTTCATGGTTTTAGTATTTGCACGGAAAATCCTGAAAATTACTGGAAGTTAAATGTCGTTTGTTGCGCAGAACGAATATATATGCAGTTGTGTATTAGGTGTTGCGTACCTAATAACAAATTATATCAAATATTGTAAGAATGATAAACGAAAATTATGATGAACGTATGATATAATCTTATATGTACTTTCGTACGGTGCGAACTGGCGAGTTATCAGTAGGAGCCGATACAATACCTTATACACACAATATGCTTGGTCAGAATTTGGGACAATAGGACGCAGAAATATCTTTTACGAATGTATATACATGCAGTACTGGAATTAACTTTGTGCAGTTTTCAGCAGTGCGAATTCAAATCCATGTTAAATATATATCGAGCCAGAAAAATATACAAAAAATGGTTTCAAAATACCAAACCTACGCCAGGTACCAATAAAATTGAATTCAGTTTAGGCTATTTGTCACCGTAGTGAAAGGTACAATTATTCCCATACATCTGTTTACCCAAAAAAACCCACAATCACGCCTTCAATTAGACAACAATTATCAAATTTTGCGTTAATCCAAACATCATTCAATTAAATATATAGTTATATACACGTTGCGGAGTTCATCATGTCAGCGAAATACATTGCCGGGTAAATTTGATACAATTTCAGTTTATACTGCATAAACATGTACACATGCTATGAAGAGCCTTATATTATGCACCAAATGATATATATATATATATACAGTAAGGTATATATATATATATAAATAAATAAATAACAAATAAATAGGTATATATATGTATATGTATAAATATATATATCTGTATAATAACCATTTACCTTCGAGTATTTAACATTAAAAGAAAACCCTTTTAATAAAAAAAGGATAATGGGCGTTTTATTATGAGAATACTAATCTACATTACAATCTTTAATTTATATTCGTCCTGGGTTTTCATTTTATTATCTCGGCGGCAAATAGTCTGATTTTCTGTTTCACTTCTGTTTTATGATTTTTTGATTTGTAGGTGCATTTGCGTATGTGTCTGTATTTGTTTAGCTGTCATAAAGTTTTGAAAAAGTCAACTCATTGTTGGCTGTTAAGTATACGAGTATTTGCTCTCTAAGACGTTTTACATTTCGCCGTGTTCATCAAATTCATTTTGTTACCTTGGCCACATCGAAAGATTTGCAGATTACAACGTTGATCGTTCAAATCTTGGCGCAAATTCTGTCACTGTTAACGATGGTAGTGATGGCCTTTATGCAGTTTGTTGCCAAGTAAGTCGAATGTTTGAGTCTGGTCTAATTGGTGCTTCGGTTTGCCTTAATTATTTCATATTGTTGCTTAGTTTTGTGATTAGTGGCCATTCTATTGAATTATCATGTTGATGAAGCTCCGGAATGATTAGCCGAGTGTGAGCCGTTGGCTAATATAAAGAGCTTCGTATTTATACAATACTTTTTCGGATTATACTTTGCGCAAAAGTGAGAACTTCGGCAAACATACTTGGTGCCCCGTTTTATATATATCCTCGGATTTACCTGATTTTTTTAATACAGATATATAATATAATATTATATATATATATATATATATATATATATATATATATATATATATATATATACATATATATACAGTGCATTCACGGTGTTCCAATTTTGCATGTCAACCATTATACCCAATGTAATCTCTAAGACTGCATAATTTCGACTCAGATTTCAAATTCCGGCCACTGGAAATCTGAGAGACACTTGATAAGAGCTAAATAACAACGAAACCGGTCTTGTTGTTGGAATTACATTTGCTATCTAGCGAAATCTTTAGTTTATTCGGACAATATATATATATATATATATATATATATATATATATATATATATATATATATATATATACATAATAGGGAATACAAAAATAACAAAGTGGATAAAGGCCATTTATTTCGTGAATACTAATCATCTCTTATACAATCATACATATTTATACATTCTGGGTTTTCAATTGATTATGCTAGTGGTAACAAATCTGACTCGTTTTTACTGCTGCTTCTTGTTTTGACTAGTTGGTGAGTGTGTATGCGTTTGTGTTTGTGTGTATGCGTGTTTGCATGTAAAGGTCATTCTCGCAGTATTGCGAAGTGATGTCTGATATCTTGTCATTATTGTTTTGATAGCTTGAGAATTAACCATTTGTGCGCATTGTTCACTGTTACATATCCAAGTGCTATTTTTCCCAGTATAGTTGATCGTTTCACCTCGTTGCGCAAAGTTTTCACGTGGTAACAACGCCAGTGTTGATTGCAGTGATTCACGAAATAAATGGCCTTTATCCACTTTGTTATTTGTGTTTTCCTAATTATAAGAATACTGTGTTAAATTAAAAAGGAATGGACATTATAAATTATATATATATATATATATATATATATATATATATATATATATATATATATATATATATATATATATATATATTCTTTTGAAATGCGAGCTTTAATAAAATTCATTGTACCCTTCCTATGTGCAAAAACAAAAAGAAATTTTATCAGATATAAGAAAATTTTCTTTCTCATGGTCTTCTCAAATATCTACTCATGAACATATCTTTATATATAAATTGGAAAGCAAAACAAGATAGAAATATGTGAACATAGAGAGAGTGTGAAAAATAGAAACCAAACAAATTGCGTGGGTCACATCCAGTTCAAGCTCAATGCTTGTACGTGCTTCTTCTGCTTACATAAATCCGTCTGGAGAATGCGACGTCTGGAGAACATACGTGCGATGTTTCGATGATGTAATGCGCAAGAGCAGACGTGTATTCACCATTTGATTTAAAACAGGCGTTCAAGTTGCAATGTTCTCTCATTCGAGTAAGTTGATCGACAACTTGCGCATGTATATTGGTAAATAATATTTGATATCGACATTAACGGCTGTTTCTCTTTGATTGCTGGTAAAGGAAAGTGTGTTACCCTAAATAACACTCGTAGTTTGGCTGCATTAAATGTGCGTGTCAATGCTGCTTCAACTTTCTTTTGTGCCATTCGGGAAACTGCATCCCCTTTAAATGGGATGTTTAGGTAGACGGTTTTCTTTTCTGGCCCATAATACGTCTGTTTCTGGTTAACTCCCCTTTTAATAATTGATTCAATTAATTGTCTGAGATAGCCATTAGACATTAAATCGTTAATTGCTTTATTATATTCATTTTCTTTAGAATCTTGACTAACAAACCTGTCAATTCTTGAAAAGCAACCACGAACTGTTGATAATTTATATTGAAATGGCACACAACTGCTGTAATGCAAATACTGTGCAGACCATGTTGGTTCATGGTAAATTGTTCTGTATAATTTACCATTAGTTTCTTTCTTTAATAGTACATCTAGGAAAGGCAGACAGTCATCTTTCTAGTGCTCTGACGTAAAACCGATATTCTTATGTGCTTTGTTGAAACTTTGAAGCAATGCTCGTGATTGCGACCTGTTTTTAAGTACAAGAAATATATCATCCACGTACCGTATATATTGAGCACATTTACTTATGTCACTCTTTAATGATGTATTTTCTAGGTGCCCTAGAAAAATCTCAGACAACACTGGAGATAAGGGGCTTCCCATTGCGACACCATCAGTCTGTTTGTAGATGTTTCCATTAAAACGAAATCGTACGTCTTTCGTGCATAATAAGATAAGCTTGCGTAGAGTTTGACCTGGCACCGGCGATGGTAATATATCGTGTTCTACCGCTTTGACTATAATGTCAATGGTTTCATCAATTGGAACATTTGTAAACAAAGACGTAACATCAAAAGATACCATAATCTTGTTTTTAACATTTATATCTTGAATTTTGTTTACAAACTCAAACGAATCGGCAACCGAATGATTACCTAGTAGTTTACGTAATGGTTCAAGTAAACGAACTAGCCATTTAGCTAGTTCATGAAACGGAGAATTTACCATTGATAAAATTGGCCTCATAGGACAACCTCTTTGTGTGTTTTTGGTAATCCGTACATTATTGGTGTAGATGATCCAACTGGCTTGAGCTTCTGTGCAGTGGCCTCATCAATAAAACCGGCATCTGTCAAAATCTTAATTTCATTTATTACTTTGCGCTCCACTTTGTCTATTTCATCTGATTTATCGTCTAGACTTGTGAATTTTGTATTGTCATTTAACACGTCATTTCACACTCTCTTTGTTCACATATTTCTATTTTGTTTTTCTTTCCAATTTATATATAAAGATATGTTCATGAGTAGATATTTGAGAAGACAATGCGAAAGAAACCTTTCTTATATCTGATAAAATTTCTTTTAGTTTTTGCAAACTGGAAGGGTATAATGAATATATATATATATATATATATATATATATATATATATAAAACAAAGGTGGGAAAAAAGAAGCAAATAATTTGTGAATAGAAGGCTTTTATTTTTTAGTTGCTCTGTGAAATCACTTAATTTTCATAGTTTATTATCAGCGCAAATTAATAAATTATTGATATTTGTTTGGACTTCCATTGAATAAATTTGCAATCATGGTTTTTTTGAAAATATTTGTCATTTTAACACATTATTTTATAGGAGTTATAACGTTGTAATGCATAATTTTCATGTGTGGATGCTTACGTATGCGTGTTGAATAATGCTTGTAATAGCTGATGTGAGTATTCGCTCTGAACTTGAATATCTTGTGCCCGGTGCAATCCTTTGCATTGATTTACTGAATACGCGTATACTCCTGTTAGTTTGACACCTTATCTGTAATTTAGTCAATTTAAACAATTTTGTGTCTGTTTTACTTGTAGTTGTTGGATGTTCCTCTCGCTCTCCAACGTAATCTTTGTCGAAGTTTTTTTGTTTGCAGCTAACAGCACTGTGTCTCCAATCTAGTAAAGAGGGCATTGCTAATGATAATAAATTTCTATGGATTAATCTGTGTACAACCGCCTATAATGGTAGCGGTCCGTTTCCATTGTTAACAATTGCTATTCTAGATATTAGTCTGTTTTTATTTTATGACACATTGTTTTCTTTATGATAAATTTATCTGGTGAGTTCTTGTGGGTTTATAGCCTCATCGTTAACTGCAGAAAAGGCGACATTACTTTCGTTGAATTTTAATACGCAACTTACTGTTGCGGGATAATTGATAGCACTCGTAGGTGGGAACAATCTTGATTTCTTTACATTTTCATGTGCAAAGATTGGGCTGAATTATGATTGGTGGTCTTTTACTTGTCTCGTCACACGGAAAAGATTGGCAGAACAAGTAAAAACTCATCCATAAAGAGTCATCACAATCTAGGCACATGAAAAGGGGAAAGAATTAGTGCAATGCACTCTCCTTTGGCGACAACTTTAGTTTGACGAAAATACTTATCTGAAATTAAAGCTGTACATTAACCGAACATATGATAATATATGCTTTTAGGTCCTCTGTGTCAATTAGCATGTATGGCTACTACTTCCGCATTAGTTCATATGTGATTAATGCAGTTTTTATATAAAGGAACTTTAGTAAAGTTTGACGTCCCAATTTTAAATACCATTTGTATATTCGCGAAGTTCTTATTTATCAAATTATTTGCCAATTCAATTTAGTCTTTGGAAGTTTGCTCGTTTTTTTAATATACCTTTATAGCTAAAGAAAACTGACTATATTCTTTAACGGATTGCATAGTGGTTTGTCCAATATTGACATAATTATCCGAGGGATATTATTTTCAACTGGTTTCGCTCTTTGAATTGCATTGAACAGCTGTGTTCGGGAGTTCGTGTCAAAATTTGCCTGCCAGACGTTCTTCAAGATCCATGAAAGGGCAATGTTTATTTTAGCTTCCACATCAGCTATTTTTAAAAGTACCAAACTTTACCCTTTGTCAGCTGTAAATAGTCTTATGTGTTTATCCAATTGAATTTCATTAATTCTTCTTTGTGAATTTTTGTTAGCAGCTGATATTCATTTAAACTCCGCCTACTTTGCTACACAGCATAGACAATCTCTGCTTTTTGGCCTTGTTCACTGATCTCTGTCAAAGAAAATTGTTAATTCTAATTTAAAATTTCCACGCACAGCCTGAATATTTCTAAAGTCACGCTCGTTAAGATAGCTTTTGTTGATAGAATACTTAACTTTAAGAGGAAGTGCTTCTTTTGGGGTCGGACAGCATTATAACAGTGTAATTAACAATTCACGCAATGTTTTGGTCTAGAAATTCGGAAGGTTCAGAAATTTGCCTAAATTACTAATTGTAATTGAATACTGCTTTTCTAGTTCTACTTGTGAAAAATTATTTTTCCCCATAAGATTTCGGATTCTCTGACACTGAGTTTTTGCACAACACAAACGAGTGTAAGCGTTCTTCGATATATCTCGTCCAACTTTGCCTCTCCGATTTAAATTTCATTCCTTAAGAATCTTCATTTCCTTTCATTGTTGGGTCTGCGATATCTTGTTCTGCATTAATTCGGAGGCATTTTGCAATTTAATAACTATTCAAATCCGGACGCGTAGTAGGCTGAACCAGTGATTAAATAATTCTTATAATATCCATTTTATGTTTTTCATACAAATAAATTATATATATATGTATATATATATATATATATATATATATATATATATATATATATATATTATATATTATAAAATTATGTACATATAATAAGAGGAACACATTAATAACTAAATGGATAAAGGCAATTTATTTCGTGAATACTAATCATTTTTTATACAATCATACATATTTATACATTTTAGGGTTTTCAATTGATTTAAGTAGTGGTAACAAAATCTGACTCGTTTTTAGCCATTGTTTTGTTTTGACTAGTTGGTGAGTGTGTATGCGTGTTTGCATGTAAAGGTCATTCTCGCAGTATTGCGTAATGATGTTCGAGATCTTGTCATTATTGTTTTGATAGCTTGAGAATTAACCATTTGTGCGCATTGTTTACTGTTACATGTACTCACTCGAGAAGAAAACGGGGATTTGACACTGGCCATATATAGAAAATCCACTTTCACCGGACAATACATTCACTACAACAGTAGTGTGCCAAAATCCCACAAAAGAAACTTAGTAAACAACCTAGCAAAAATAATCAGGAAGATCTGCTCTGAACACAAGATTGAGGGAGAACTGGGCTACCTCAGGGAGGAAATGTTGCTAATGAACAACTACCCAAGAGCGTTTCATTGATGTCAACATCAGACCACAGCAGATTCACTAGAGAGGATACCGTCGCAGGTTTTCCTAAACTTACCATTTAGAGGGCGACGTACCAGCCTCTTATAATTGCACGGCGGCTGAAAAATAACTAAGGAGTATCTTTCCCAGTGTTAAAGTTAATATGACGATTTAGTACACAGAAAAATCATGAGGTTGATGCCAAAGATCAATTGCCAATTCTCTCCAAATCATTCATGTCTACAAATTCTCATGTATGCCGTGCGGTAGCACATATATCGGACGTACGAAGAAGCAATTGATAAGTAAGCAGAATCCAGCAACATTGCCACAGAAATTGATTAATAAGGCTACACCGTCAGGAAAATCAGCTATTTCCGATAATATATTGGCAAACGAAAATTTGCCAATTCGACCAATTTCACAGTTCTATATAAAGCAAAATCAGAAAAATTATTATTTATTATAGCCCTTTATATAGCAAACTACAAGCACCTGACCTTAATATTCAAAAGTTTCATCAAACATGATAGTCTTACCGATTGGCCAAGAATAAAAAAATTAAAGAAGAGCAATCTACTGGTATCCAAATGGTACAAGCAGGCCTCGACTAGAATCAACAAACATACAATCGGATTGGCAACAAACTGAAGTGGAAATAACAGAGGCGCATACGGTGTACAGAAGTTTCCAAACAATATGAGCGTTTTAACACTGCAATCCACACTGGCGCTGTTACCATGTGGAAATTATAAATTTTGTGCATCAATGTGAGAAACGATCAACTACACTGGGGGAAAGTGTAGCACTCGTACATAGCAACGGTGAACAATGTGCACAAATAGTTAATTCTTAAGCCATCAAAACAATAATCAGACCAGATCTCAGACATCACTTTGCAATACTGCGAGAATGACCTTTACATGCAAACACGCATACACACAAACACAAAAGCATACACACCAACCCATCTAGCCAAAACAAGAAACAGAAGTAAAAACGAGTCAGATTTGTTACCACTAGCATAATCAGAACGTTAAGACTCAAATGATATAAAATATGTATGATTGTAAAAGAAATGATTAGTAGTCACGAAATAAATGGCCTTAATCCACTTTGTTATTAATGTGTTCTTTCTTCCTAATTATAAATATAGTTCGATGTAAAATTAAAAAGAGGGCATGGACATTATAAAGAATATATATATATATATATATATATATATATATATATATATATATATATACTATATATATATATAATTCTTATATATATAGTCCCCATATATATATATATATATATATTCTTTATAATGTCCATGCCTTTTTAATTTTACACAGTATATTTATAATTAGGAAGAAAGAACACATTAATAACAAAGTGGATTAAGGCCATTTATTTCGTGAATACTAATCATATTTCTTTTACAATCATACATATTTATACATTTTGGGTTTTCAATTGACGCTATATATATATATATATATATATATATATATATATATATATATATATATATATATATACATATATAACTAATTTTCTAATCAAGACAAAAATTCTATAGCGAACCAAAAACTCCGCTGTGAACATTTAGAAATGCTTTATTATAAAAAAATTATTTTCGACTAGATTCATCCTTATTATTTAATAACTATTGATTTATGTTTAACTACTTTAAAACAGACATATAAAATACAAACAATGGGCTAAAATCAGTGGAAATCAATTATGAATAAAAATCCAAATAATTCCTATTAAATTGAAGCTTATTAATTATACAAGTTTGTTAAATAATTAATTTAGCACAAAAACATAACATTAATAAGCAGTATAAATACCAATTGAATATCAATATTAGCATAAATAAACCTGATTAACACATTAATGCTATATAGAAATTTATGATATGAATATCAAGAAATTAGTAATAAATGAAGTTAAAAATATACAATTAATAACAACTATATTAAAATAGTATTTTTGGATTGCGAAGTGCAATCAATTACTAATTCTTCAGGAATAAAAGATAGGAGATATAAATATATAAATAATTGAACGAGTAAATTTAATTTATGGAAATATTAACAATGAGTATATTTTGATAATCTAACAGTATCGGTCTCAAACTAAACCCTGCCAAGACTCGTTTCACGAATCTCTCCTCTGACCCATTCTGCTCTCTCCCGGTTGCAAATTATCCCCTCGATATTGAAATAATAGATTCGGCCAAACACCTTGGTATTTATTTTTCAAAATCCTTAGACTTCTCCCCACACCTTACGCACACCACTTCCAAACTCTTCAAATCGACCCATCTGATATGTTTCAAGACTAAGAACCCGATTCTCTAACTTACACTATTCAAGGTCTGCGTCCTACCCCTCGTTTTATACACTAGCGAATACTACTGTCCTCTCACTCTCACCTCCTCGTATACCATCGAACAGATATCCTCCAGATTTCTAAAGCGAGTCTTCCCCACAGCCAAAATTATCGGGAACGCCTACTCCTGGAAAACCTTCAACCGGTTTGGTTTACCCGTCACCTTCTAGTCATTTCTTTTATCCATTAGATTACAACTTGCCTACCACTGGCCAACTTTACTCACCCAAGTCACCACTACGCCACACGTTCTAGCAAATCTTCTATCCAATCTAACCATACCCCCACCATATTCAAAAAATCTATCTCTTCTCTAAAGCCACTAGTGTCTTCAACGCTCTTCCCACGGACATAAAGCTCCTACCCCAGCATGAATTTAAAAAGGAGGCCCATATGTACTTCTTTAACAAATTTCTTAGTGAAACGACCGATTGGAAACGAAACTGGTTCCTTCTCAATTCATAACATTTCTTTCACCCCCGGCTATTCTCTTTACTGATTTCGAAGGGCGAAATCCCTCTGGCCGTCAACTAATTTCTACTTCCCCCCCCTGATTTTACATCTATCACTATTGACTCCCTGATACCACCTTTAAGCCCATTTTTAACTCTGTCATATCTAAATAGTTGATACTTTACTAATTTTTGCTCATCCAATCCGTTTCCTTTTTGTTTGAGAGAAAGACCGGAAACTCAAAAGCCCTGCTGGTCCACCAACGTTTTGCATTGAACATCGACTCCCACTCGTCTTCCATCAGTCAGAACCTCATTCAGCAGACGCCACTGATCCCTGCACCGCACACTTGCTTCAATCTAGTCGACTCCATCCTGGTCAATTCTACACTTCATGAATTCAATATCCACGACAAAGGACTCCATCGGTCGACGTCTGCTTCCGGTCCGCCATCATCTTCGATCTCACACTCGAACTCATCTGTCCGGACCCAACCTACCCCGCATTGATGCTCGGACACTTCATGGACTAAACTCCAATTGATCTTGTCTAGTCAAATGGAATTTCGTTTTTATTTTTCACCAGATTGAACTATCATGAAGTTGATGATAACATTTCCCTTCCTCAACTCCTCCCCCTGCTATTAAATACTTTGCTAGTCACAATTTCATTCACCTCCACATATCCTACCCTTGATTTGTTATTTCAATGGTCGGGCCAGTTGGCCTTTGATGCCAAATAAATGTATTATTATGTGTTAATTATTATTATTATTATTATTATTATTATTATTATTAATATTAAATTATTATTATTAAAATACTTTAAAAATATGATTAAATATATAACAAAAATTTTGAAATGTAAGGTTATTCTAAAGCCAAGTTTATTTAATAACTGAAATATAAGCAAATTTTTATTTAAAAATACGAAGATTATTGTGAGTTAAAAATATACGTTTAATCATTATTGTATTTTTTAAACTAAGGAAATAACGACTGATTTTACGTTATAAAAACTGCTTGTTAATTTAAGAAAATAGCGATACTACTTAAAATAAATCTTAATAACGTATAAAAATGTTAATGTTCAGGCTTCAAAACTCGTTCTCGTAACCTTTAAGTGCAATACAAATGTTGGGTTGTAAATTAACAAAAACAAATCATTTCTCTTAAATTAAATTTATTTGACTGATACAAAGAATTTGTAAATCGAAATCTTTACAAATACATCTATTAACACATACGCATTAAAACTTGCCTATAAAATAATTAGATCTTGTATTATGCAAACTAGCCAATACTTAGAAAAATCTAAAGGAAAAATAGTCTACATTAAAAAAATTATTTGCAGATATATAAATAAATATAAAGTTTAATTTTAAAAATAATGAAAGACTAATAAATTATTCAAAAAATTAGAACAAAATACAAATAAGAGAATAAATTTAACCAAAAAATTGATCGTAATCTTAAATAAAGACGATAAGGAACGACTGATTAAGTTACAGTTTAAATATAAAAACGAATAAAAATATACGTAAAATATACATAGTTTATAATTATGAATATAAATATAATTAATGAATTTTATTATATTTATACTAAACAAACTAAGCCTAGCCTGGTCACAACGACAAATAAAAATATTACAGTTAAATACTGTTTGTTGCGAAGAGCTAATATATATGCAAGTATGTATTAGGTTTTGCGAATCTAGTAACAAATTAGTTCAGTTGTGACCAGAAGGATAAACCAAAGGCAGCATGAACGGAAAGTATAATCTCATGCACATTCGTTTCGTGCATACTGGCGACTCATCAGTAGGAGCCGGTATTACGCCCTTTAACGACTATATATTTGGTAGACGAATGTGGAATGATAGGAAGGTAAAAATATAAAAAATATAAATATAAATATAAATATAAATATAAATATAAATCTAAATATAAATATAATATAAATATAAATATAAATATATAAATATAAATATAAATATAAATATAAATATAAATATAAATATAAATATAAATATAAATATAAATATAAATATAAATATAAAATATAAATATAAATATAAATATAAATATAAATATAAATATAAATATAAATATAAATATAAATATAAATATGAATAAAATATAAATATAAATATAACTATAAATATAAATATAACTATAAATATAAATATAAATATAAATATAAATATAAATATAAATATAAATATAAATATAAATATAAAAATAAATATAAATATAAATATAAATATAAATATAAATATATATAAATATAAATATAAAATATAAATATAAATATAAATATAAAAATAAATATAAATATAAATATAAATATAAATATATGTATAAATATAAATATACATATAAATATAAATATATGAATAAATATAAATATACATATAAGTATAAATATAAATATAAATATAAATTTATATAGAGCAAAATAAAATAGCTATATATAGTGAAAAGATTAATTATTAATTATGCATATATGTTAGTATGAAGGAATAAATTTGAATTAACTCCTACAAATTAAATATCATCTTACAGCTTAAATTTAACGTTAATTAAAATCGTCTGTACTTCGCTTGCCCTCAACTTTATAACTAATCAAATTTTAATAATATTTTGACCTCTTATTGTAGCATAAGTTAAAATTAAAACATATTATATGAACTAACATTTAATGAAAATTGTTTTGCAAAACGTTTCATCTAATAAATCATCTTTCAGAAACTGAACAAAAAATTATTGAAAATGCATTAATTTTTTATCCACAGACCCAATTAATTCGTCATTTATGCGATTGCGATAGCAAACATTTTATTGAAAA
This sequence comes from Eudiplozoon nipponicum, assembly GCA_029291075.1. Taxonomy (NCBI): domain Eukaryota; kingdom Metazoa; phylum Platyhelminthes; class Monogenea; order Mazocraeidea; family Diplozoidae; genus Eudiplozoon; species Eudiplozoon nipponicum. The sequence goes on from JAQBSW010000474.1 coordinate 95,314, forward strand.
TTACCATAAAACAAGAAAACTTACTCGAATTACGCGAGTAGCAAAGAAAAAGAAATTTAAATATATTTGAAATATTATGCATTTATAATTTAAATTCGTTAATTATAAATTATTTTTCTCGTTATGCAAAAAATAATGCTTTTCCTTCATTAATAAAGATAACTCAGAATAACGTTAAATGCGCTATTGTATTTTGTGATATAGTTAACCAATAGCGAGTTTGAATGGGCTACCAATCGTATGTACTCAAACTATCGAATCAACTTTAAAAGCATCAATGTCGAAGTATTTAACTTTTTGAGTAGAATATCAAAATCGCGATGGATGCGTATTTATCAAAAATAAAAATCACCGATCATTTTGTGTCCGTGGACATTAGTGGTTTGCATATTCTTGAAAGACTTCATTCGTGATTTTAATTATTTTATAGTTTACAAAATATGTGCACGAATGCTATAATAACATTAAAATAAACATTGGCGAACTAACTATTATTATTATTATTATTATTATTAGAAAGACTTGAAAAGGAAACTGTCTATGTTAACTAAAAATGCATTCGGATGTCTATAACTTGTGTATCCATCTTGTTACTGTTCTCAATCAAACAATTGGTCAATCGTCTGCTTTCAATTACTCAATCAATGAGAATGATCCTGATGCGATCACCAGCAGAAGTCATTTTACACAGAACCTTTCGTCTAACGTGCAAATTTCTGACGTAAATCAGTCGTTTCCCCATTGGTCGAGGTCATCGAAATCAATTAACCACACGGGTGGGCTGGTTAGATCGTGGTCAACTGTAGACAATGCTTCTAAAATAAACAATGTAAAAACATCAAGGCGTCAGGAATGCGCAGAGACGTTCACTTCACTTGATATTCTGGTCTCATTAAGTCAAATGTTCAGTGATGTGTATGGCTATCTGGGCCTGGTTGTTTGCAGTATATCGGCCGTCACTAACCTGATTAATATTGCCGTTTTGAACAGGAAATGGTTGCGTCGTCCGACGACCACAATTTTGATCAGCATAGCAGTGGCTGACTTGTGTGTGTGTTTGAGTCAACTATACATATTTAGCACAGTTTACATGCCACAAACTGTAAGTAAGACAAAAAGTCAGAAAATTGTAAACTTAACAGGTGCCCCGCGAAATCCATCTTCTTCTGTCCATACGCTGAATCCATCTTACTTGACTAATTTAAATATAACCAACAAAGCATACTTCAACCATACTAGCAATAGTTCTGTTTTATCTCTACCAAATGAACTTTTACTATCATTATTGGCAAATGCCTATTCTACGCCAACGTCTTTGTCATCAACACCTTGGCAGGCATCAACAGAAGTGATTTTATCACACAATGAACAACCAGACGTTGACTTTGATCAAGCGTACATCGGTTGCAATCGACTATTAATACAAAGAAGGGACAATTGGACAGGGATAGAAAAGACAAATAGAACGAATGATCTATACAAAAAAGTGTATGATTTATTAAATTTCAGCTCAATTAACAATCGTATTTTAAATGGCAGTCGACATAATTTAGAGAGTGGTGAAAAAATTGTACCACGAGCCTATTGGAGCTTGACATTTGAATGGTTTAAGCAGTTTACTTTTATTTTTCTTACATTTTTTACGCTTACAACACACACTATATCGATCTGGTTGGGCGCTATTTTGGCAATTTTTCGTTGGTGGTTAATTTCGTCGGTTGTCAGAGCAACGCATACACAAAAAGCAGTAGAACCGACCCAAATAACCTCTGGTGCTTCAATCACGAAATATTGTGCAATTCTGTCAAAGTCACCTGAGAAATCTATGCCCTTAATAATTGACAATGAAGTTGCTGTTTCGCTAACACCACAAATGAGCAAACTTGGCAATAATGAAAACCAAATTCTAGCAAACAAATCAATTATTTTGAAAATAGAGGCTAGCGATGACAAAGAGCAGAAAGAAGGCTGTAGAAATTGCGATACTATTAGCAATGCAAACAGACTTGGTAACGATAGAAAAGTTTTCTTTGCAGAAATAGCGTCAGGTGCAAACGAAAATTCAGGCAAATTGCCTAAGAGAAATGGCCGATATTGCGAACACTCACCAGTGGAAGCTAATTATGTTAGTGCTGAGAAATGCGAATTGAAATCTGTTTCGGCAAACGAAAAAATGATAGAGTGGTCTGGTCGACGAATTAGAAATTCTATTAAAGCACATCGCCGATTTTTTGCTAAAAGGAAACGGCAAACAGAAGGTTTAAGCAAGGTTTCACAAAACCTTGATGAAAAAGTACAAACGGTCATGCATATGTTCCCCGAAGTATCAGAGACAACAAGACAATCACCAAAAGAATTAGTAAATATGCAGAAATCCCATACAAGTGATACAAATGATTGGTCACAGGTCGCGGGCAATATGAATAACTCGAAAATTGGAATAAACCCTCACATCAAACCTTATGGAAGTAGCCAAGTTACTGATTACGTATTTTTGAGTCAAGAACAAATTGCAGACGAATTGGATCCACGTCCGCTCTCGAAGACAGGCAAATGTTGTAAGTTATTAAACTGGTTAAAAAATCAATTGTTTAAAATCTCCATACCCTGCTTGTCAAATCGCCTTAGCCAGCCCCGTTCTAACACATCTGGTCATCAGTCTAGCGTCTGCAGTTTCTTTTTGATTTCCTCGCAAACCGAAGAGAGATTCGCCCACGCAGCCATTTTCGTGACGACTATTTTTGTCATTGTATTTCTGTTGCCATACTATACTACAGGCCGTATTAAAGCCGTTTTGTCGGAACCGATAGACAAAGGTAATTCGACTGGCGCACACGTCTATAAATCAAACAGTATCTCTTTTAGACGCATATGCAATGAAGCTGAGCCGATGAGAAATTGCACCGAACACTATGTTTTGAAATACATTTCGGCTAAAAGTCAACAGCATCCTTATTTAACCATTTACAACTTTTGGGCTGTTGCTGGTCTTGGAAAGTTATTGCCTTGCACTTTAAGTTTGATATTCGGCATCCGCCTGATTGGCCATCTGAACACCGGCATTTCAAGACGACTCACACTTGGTCGATACAATGTTAACTCCGATCGCCCACAAGCAGACGAGCAAATGGAATATAGTTCTCCATTTACACAGCCAGTTTCTTCTCTTCTAAGGTGTTCGCCAAGTCAACAAGATATGCAGTTTGGTAGACGGTTAAAAGTGAACACATTTTCGCTATCGGTGGCCAGTTCATGTAATTATTCAAAACGAGCCAGTTATGAGTGCACAAACTTAGAAGACAGCACGTCAACAAAGGTGGATTATTTAGGCAAACTACGCAAACATTGCAGCATAAACAAAAGCGCCATTAATGTGAACATTAATTTAGAACAACCAAGTACCAAAGAAACCAGTTTACCGCTTCAAAATATTGGCCACGCAACTACTACTAATTTTACTAATTTAACCTATAAAAAGGCCGCTGTGTCAAAGGCGCTTAAAGATCGTGTTCGTAATCAACGCTATACAAGTCGTCTATTGTTAATTGTTATTTTAATAAGCCTACCTGTAGAATTACCAAATGCTATTCTTATGGTTTTAGGGCAGAACTTCTACTACTTTGAGTGTACATACATATGCCTAGGAGAGTTGTTCGATTTTTTGGCCTTAGTGAAAAATGGTCTAACATTCATACTTTACTGTGCTATGTCATCAGAATTCCGGTCTGTGTTTAGCGTAACCCTGAAACCGACATTAAAATTTATTAGCGGGAATTATAAAAAATAAATTGAGACATTTTGTACATACGCGCGTATTTGGAATAGCCCTATTTAAGTCTTTGGGAAAAACCGAAATCAAAATTATTATTCTCCTATTAGGCTCAGTTTTTTTCCAGTCGCATAATGCCATAGTATAGTAAAATAAATCTGTACTGCATTTTATTTTTCAAAAATCTTTTTATTTAAAACAGCATATTCATTAAAGTTTATTAAATCGCGAGTCATTGTAATATTAAGTTACGAAAAACAGTATGAAATAAAAAATATCAATTTTGATTTTATTATGTTTGAGAAAAAATAGGCTTTCTAGTTCATTACGAATGTTATTTTTTGATTTTCCATATACTTTTGTTCATTTTTAAGTGAATGTCTATTGCAATCATTAACTAAAATTCTTTAGCATGGGGCTTACCTGTGCATAATTATATCTTTTCCTTTCATGCGTGCTCCTGTCTTCAGCCACTCTGGCATGACGAAAATGCCTGAAATGCCTAAATTTATAAAGTAATATGAAAGGCGTTTCCACTTATCGATTATCACTTTGCCATTTTTAGCACAATTTACTGGTATCATTTTTTTCAAATTGGGCCTTTTCAATTTATTTTATATTTCTCCAATTTTGCGTAACAATATCAATTAGCGTTAGACACATCTTGTACTATTTATATGAAAATGATTTTGCTATACTGTCGAAAAATTTGTGTGTTCATTAAGAATGTTTTCCTTTAATTGCGGACGCAAACCTAGGTGAATTTGTAATTATGACTAATGTAGCCGGAATTATTTATTTCGGTTATGACTAAGGCGATGTCAATCAAATTCAAAACTTTTATGTAAATTAAACAATAAATTTATTTCCAAATTTAATTTCTACATACATAAATGCATGAGAAGCTAAGATATGTGGAAAAACTACAGAGTGTTTTAAAATTAAATAAAATTTGAAATAACTTGAGCTTTCTAATTTTTTAATACAGTTTGAAAGCTTAAATTGTATTCCAAAACAATGTAGCTGCCGCACATGATTCTAAAATTTTTCAATGTTTTATAATTCATAAAAGCTAACCACGTACTGTTTATGAATTAAAAAAAATTATAAACTTAAATAATTTCAAATTTCACGCCCGAAATTGTTAAATCTTCGTATGCATTTTAATGCCTAGCGTAAGCATTATATGCGCATCAGTTTAAACGTCTTCCTCTGAAGGGTTCTTAGACTGTTCTACACACATTGCTAAGTGAAACTTACGTTAGTCGTAACAGGTTGTGACACTAAATAGAATAAACGCTTGTGATTACTTCGAGTTTGAAAACTTTGTTTAAAAAATACTAGCGATACTGTTTCTCAACGTCAATATTATTTTCGCTTTCCACAGTTCAACAGAGACTATCTTCAACAAATAGTCCACAATGCAGAGTTTGAGCTGAGGATGCGCTATTCAGAGTTATTCTTATTTCAACTCGCTAATTCCGCTTTTAAATCGTTGAGCATAATATATCAATTATTTCCTAATTCAGTATCGCGATAAATTTTATTAATACTATAATCATATCTATACTTGGTTCTGACAAAATTTTCGAATTTATATATAATTATACTTATCTTTAAGTCGTTTGCCTCCATTATTGCATTTCGGTTGTTTTTGTGCATTTTCAGAATAAAAATTAAATGTGTAACCTAATCTGTTTGACACGGCGCAAATTTACGGCAACCAGCTGTCTTAAACCGAATTTCCATTGGTGTTATGCCTTTACGCGGTTAATGTTAATTAAATTCAAATTTTTTCAATTAACTCAACAATCAAAGAAACTGAATAACAAATAATTATACAAGTTAAAACAGAAGAATTCATAAAAATTTAAATTCTGCAAATTTTGGTCTATATAACACAAAAGCTGAAATTACTGCGTAAGTTTGAATGTGGGTAATGAGACCATTTCTCCATCTGAAACTTGTTAACTATAAATGTATGTAAAGAATATTCTGAGATAAAAAAACGTAAACAGTTCTAAAATTGTAGATACATTGAGACTGAGTATTTTCACCTCTAGGAAAATCAATATTAAGACAATCAATTGTGTAAATTTCGTCATAAATCCAACTAGAAATTATGTTGTCTATGTAGTAATTATTTAATGCACTATCTTTTTGTTTATTTATATAATATTATATATATATATATATATATATATATATATATATATCATTTAAAATATACAATTAGTGAAAGAACACATTTTTATTACGGGTTCTGAGCATCATTTACATAAATTCGGAATAATTGACTAATTAAGAAATGAAAAGTTCCTATGCGCAACAACGTTAATTGGCTAATTTATTAAAATGTCATTCTTAATTTCCCTAGAATTTTCCAAATAATGAATGTGGATTTAAATATATTGCACATTTGAACTACGCGTAAAGAGTGTAGAATCTAAACCAGTATGCAGAAATGCATACACACAAACAAATACAGACAAACGCAAAAACTAGCCAAAATACACAATATCAAAATTAGACAAATCTATTTGATAACAGTACATCTAACAATTTCTTTTAATAATGATTGCGGTCTAGATATTAGCACCTAATTCATTATGTATATATTTTTGTTAGTATAAACTATGTATAGTATAGTGTAGAAAAGGCGATTAATCCATTAAACCGGTTTCGTCCTAATTTGGATCTCTTTACGTACTGTCCATTATTTGCCGCGGAGAGCACTCGAATCTGGGCCCGTCTGATTCGGAATCTTGAGCTCTAACCACTGAGCTACATTGCTGCACTCCACAAAAGAATTTCAGTACTATACTAACTAATGTTTCTTGGTTAGTATTTCCTAAAGGTGGAGCCAATAGGACATCCCTTAATACATGACTTTCCAACTAATAATTTCCAATCTGTCATTATAGAACAGACACAACAAAACATGTTAAGTGATATTGAAATAATAAAAATATAAAATTAAAGGAACATTACTTGCGTGGGCGTTGATAGCAATTAATTTTAATCAAGTTTGTGGTCTCGATATAATCACCTGACTCATTGTGTACTTAAAATTTTCATTATAAACTAAGTATTTTATTGTCTAGAAAAAACAATTCCTCCAGTAGATTGGTTCTGCCCTTATTGGGAATTAGTCACGTACTATTCATAATTTGCCGCATACAGAACTCGAATATGGGTACCTCTGCATTGGAATCTGTTCCTATACTGACTGGGTCAACCTGTGGCAACCTAAAAAACATTTAAAAAATATTCTGACTAAAGCTTCTTCGATAGACCTTCCATTAGGTGGAGATTATATGGCATTACTCTAGACCTGATGTTCCAACTAACTATTTACAATCTGCCATTATCGAACAGAAACAACGATACATGTGGAGGTGGTATTGAAATGAACGTTTACTTTATTATACGAACACTGGTTGCGCGGGCGGTGGTAAAAATAAATTTTAATCAGGTGGCGGTCTTGAAATAGACACATAGCCAATTATGGCCACACATTTGTCAGTTTAAATGAAGTATTTTATGATGTAAAAAAGGCAATTCATCCAGTACACCTGTTTTGTCTTTATTGACAACTCATCTCGTACTGTTCAGTATTAGCCGCGGACAGGGCTCGAATCTGTGTACGTCTGCTGCGGAATCTGTTGCTCTGACCACTGAGCCATCCTGCCACACACTACACACGATTTCCAGTTTTATACTGACTAATGATTCTTAGTTAGTCTTTCCTTGAGGTGGAGCGTGGTGTCTGTTGGATTGTTCAAATGCGTGTAAAAATTGGTCAGATTAAAAGTAATTGTTATCACAGCACGCGCATCCAATGTTCGTTTAATCATCTAACAATTTGTTTTTTATATAACAGAGAGGAATAGAAAGATATTTTCTAAATTAATTATCAAATACTTATCTTAAGTAAGAATGAATGTAGCAATATGAGATCTGTCGAATTTAGAGGTTTTCAAAATGTTCCACAAGCTTATGTTGGAAATAAAGTTTAATCTTGAAATACAGAATATATATATATAAATGAAGTAGAGTAATTTATCGTAAGAAATGTTATGGTTTTTTAAATGGGAATACTTTTTAAAACTAACATAAAATGTAAATTCTTTTTGACGTAAATTTTTCCACAAAATAATATTTCACTGCTTCTTTTTCTTTGTTTGTGATAAATTCTGTTTTATACCTGACAATTTTTTTCTATGCGATATTGCCGCATAGCTATTGTTTGCCTTTTTTACACGACTGCTAAAACTTCAAATAATCATATCTTCGTCATCTATTCCTGCATTACGTCATCAAAAATAACTCTCCAATGCAGCTTTTATTTATTATATTGCGACTACTTCTTATCGCTCGGTACATGAAAAAATATTTATAATCAGTATTACATTGAATATCTAACACGCGTTGGGCTATGCAACGGTCATGTAATAAATTAGTGCCCCTTAATGGTCAACCACTTTGAACTATCACAATATGCTCTATCAATCTATAGTCAACTCGTACTCATAATCCATTTTCTATACTGCAGGCTCGTTCTTGTCTACCCAAACCGGCTTGCATGTTTGTTCTAATCCCAAACAAGAAGAAAATCCCGGTCAAGACTATTCATAGGATTTGAAGACAAAAATATTTAAAAAAGTGATGCCTTGTATATCCTTACCGAAGAATTTTTTACAAAATATGTCAAAAATGGTGTAACAAGAACATTTAAAATTTTGAAATGTAAGCTAATGTTGCATGTATTAAGTTCACAAGTATTATCTATGCCGCTCGATTTCTTTCTACGCCAATTTAGGCTAACAAATATGAGAGAAATCACTTAACGATAGGCCACATATTATAAGCCCGTAGAATATTAATAAAAAGTAGTAAAATTAAGTTGAGTTTTATACCACTTATATCTTGTGTGGTTAATATAAATTTACGAATCTGCGTTATCTCATTTGCTTTCGTAAAATTTAACATAATAGTTTATAGGTATGATCAATAAACAAGCGCGAATGTTATATACCTGTAGATAAATAACTAAAGCAAATATTGAAGAAGTAGCGTTTAAATAAAGCCGGTAAATTTTACAAAGTATGATCTGAACTAATTTACACCAATTTAGCCAAACAGTATTTTATGTTGCATAACTATTCCAAATCAGATTCAAATAAAATAGGAATAAAATCAGGCTCTAATTTTGGTGTCTACTTTGTAAACTAACAGGGTATATTTTTCCCGATGACTTCTTTGGTATTCGCCTTTAGGTTGCGTTAATGTGTGTGCGGAAGCCAATTAGCCTATTTCACGTAAACTCCGAGGCTCCTAAATACTTTCAATGCACCATATATCAAAACGTATCCTCTATCATTCGTCGTCTTCTTTTTAATTTCTGTAAAACATAATAATCTATCTCTAATTGTGACAATGGTTTCACACATCATATAAGGCTGTTTTGAATTATGAGTTTAGTCGTTTCGTGTGTCATAGCATTTTAGAAATAAATTCTGTAATAGGGCATTTGGTTTAATAAAATTATGCCTATACAACAATTTTTCAGGGACTGTTAAAATATTGGAGAAAAATCAGTCAATCTTCACGCTCAGCTCTGCGTTTCAAATAACTGAAAGGACACTTGGTTATATTCAAAAATGTGTACATTCTTTGGAGAGAACAACTAACGTATTGAAATTTCTTCATTAAGATTTCATATCTAATGAGTAAAAAGTCCATGTTTTATCATAGGAATATCTCAAAGACGCCATGAACAGATGGCGTAAACTCAGTGACACATGTAACATTCAGGATGTGCAATTATTTAAAATTTTGAAGCTAAGTACGCCATACTTGTTATGTTTTCAATAGTATTGTGATAATCGACATAGATTGATTTTTATGAAGTACAAAAGTTTATGAAAAGCACTTTTCGTTATAATTTCTGACATTTAGCCTGTTTTAGATCCCACGTGTTACTACCAATTGCAAGTCGGATGGATACTTTTTTGGAGCAAATCGGAATAAAATGTGATTGTTAAAGAAGTTATATGAAGCTGACTCAAATATTTGTTTTAATACACATACGCATAGTAGAGTTTATCCGATAACTTGTCCGAATTTCATGACTAAATAGAAAATAAATTTTAGCCGCTGTGTCGGTTTTAACTAGAAAGTCAGCATAAATCCTGAGGCACATGCGTATTTGATTTCAAATTGTGCACACTTTCATTTTAGCATAAACTTCTGGAGTTATATTAACTAACTTACAATATGTCAATTAATTTATGATATAGAACTATTTATATATTATATCCATCAACTGAGACTGTTTGTTTTAATGGAACATTGCCAAATTTCATGACTAAATAGAAAAGGAGTTTGGGGCGCTTTACCGGCTTCAACTAAATAATCAGCATTAATCACGATACACACGCGTAAATAATATTAAAAATTGTGATGACTTTGAATTTGGCATATCCTTCTTGTATGATATGATTTAATATACTATTTGTAAATTCATTTATAATAGTAAATGCATATATACAATTTTCATCAAACAAGACTTTCTGTTTTAAAAGAAAAATGTTGCTCGACACGGAATAGACCATTTACCTGATTATCGGGTTGCGATCCGATTTGTTTGCATCCGCTGTCTTTCTGATTTTTTCTCCAAAATTTTCGATTACCGGATACGGTTATACTTTCAATGGAAAGCTCAACCTAATAAGTTGACAATCAATATGTCAAGTGGAAATATTAGTTTAAACTGCCCCATTTATACTTGACAGCGATTTAGCAACATCTGACTAATCACTAGATAAGCGTATGCCACATCTGTGTGTTTGTGTATGTATGTGTGTGTGAGCGTTTGCTTAAGACTGAGAAATAATCTGTTACATGTAATTAACGGCACGTGTAACAGAAATTCACATGAAACTAAAATGATAACTGTCATTTCCTAAACGCACACGTCAGACCTATTTTTACACGTACTATCCTAAATGAAGTAATTACGAGTGGCATCCTGGTGAGGAGGGGGCAAGATACTGTGAATAAAGTAAATAATTTAGAGTTAGCAAAATCAAGTTAGAAACGGAAAAGTATTCTATTAAGGTGGATAGTTCAAATAAAATAAAAAAGGGATCGTAAAAGAAGTTGAAAATTGTCTGATAAAGAAAGATGTAAACATAAATGTTTGTTAAAAGGTGCTACACTAACAACAGAACGTAAGATAACAGATAAAATAAGATAAGATCCATTTTAGAGAGGTTTACCACTCGATTAGTTACAACAGGACACGTCCTAACTGTGGTCTGTCTATAGATGCCCAAATGTCCTAACTCTCTATCATGCCTGATGTGAACCTTTTTTATCTCCCTATTACGTGCGCCATCAGTAAAATCCTCTATACATTTGAAGTCATCCGCGTGCAAGAAGGAAAGAAACATAGACTTTATTTTATTTTTCTCTCTATTTAGTTCATATTTGCGTTTTTCTAAATCGCTAATAAATATATTCATTATGTTCAAAGTCAGTTCATGTTTAAGAGGTCTAACTTTATCATGTAAATGAAATGGCAATTAAAATTTAAAACATTTAGGAATTATGCAATATTTCAAACATATTTTAATGAATCGAACATTTTCCCCTTGCCTTACTTATTGTTTTTTTATCTGATAATAGCGATTTTGCATGCAAACAAATCGGATCGAAACCCGATAATTAGTTAAATAGTCTATTCCCTGTCGCACAACATATTTCTTTTAAATCTTATTTAGGTACTAAATACGGTGCTACAACAGTGAAGCTGCAAAATCGTTATCATCAGAGAAAAAAACAATAAGTAAGGCAAGTGGAAAATATTCGTTTCATTAAAATATGTTTAAAACATTGCGTAATTCCTAAAGGTTTTAAATTTTAATTGCCATTTCATTTAAAAGATAAAGGTAGATCACTTAAACATGAAATGACTTTGAACATAATGAATACATTGATTAGCGATTTAGAAAAACGCAAATATGAACTAATTAGAGAGAAAACTAAAATAAGATCTATGTTACTTTCCTTCTGGCACGCGGATGACTTTAAATGTATAGAGGATTTTACTGATGGCGCTCGCAATAGGGAGATAAAAAAGGTACACATCAGGTATGATAGAAAATTAGGAAATTTGTGCATCTATAGACAGACCAGGTTAGTACGTGTCCTGCTGTAACTAATCGAGTGGTAAATCTCTCTAAAATAAATCTTAATGAGAAAGAACTGGAAATGCTTAATCGTGGTCTGAATACAGCTATCCAAATTGAGAAATCACCCAAAAGTGAGATAATTACTGAGGCTGTTAAAACAGCACAATTCCTCTCAGACAAGGATCAAGTTAGGTTTGAATAAGACGCAGCCGCAGCTGTACTAACGTACGCATAGGAAAAATATAAACCAAATTATGAAATAAAATGTCTCAGGAAAGAGTTAATAGCAAACAGTGTGCTACGTTTGAAAGCAAACAAAGAGGGAGCGACGGTTCTGTTGAGTAAACCTGATTATGTTGATAAAATATATGAACAATTAAACAATATATAGATATACGCTATATTGCATAACGATCCTACGGATAAGTTACAAAGTTAAATTATTAGTCAATAACTGACTGCTGAAGGAGAATTAGATCAAGCGCATGATAACGCTCTCATACAAAGAGTTAAAGTCGCTCCTAGAGTGTACGGTTTAGTAAAGCTACATAAACCAGGCAACCCTTTGAGGGTTATTGTTAGTGTCCAACACTCTCCAACATATAAAATGTCTAAGTTTCTATGTCATAGAATAAAGAAATTTTCGTAATTCTTAGACCATACTTTGATGAATTCATACTATTTGGTTGCGATTGTAGATAAATGTGAGCTTAATGAAATCGATATATTGGCGAGTTTAGATGTGGTGTCAATGTACACCAATATACCAGTACATAATAGCACTAGATTATTTTCAGCGTTTCCTGGTTGACCATCCAGTAATATTGGAAGGAAGCAAAATGACGATAAGACACGTCATGGAGATGATGTACGTATGTATGTCCTCCAACTTATTTTAAATTTAGGAATGCATTTTATAAGCAGATTAGAGGTGTTCCAATGGGGCAACCACTATCGGTTCCAATAGCTAATATCTTCATGCATTACATGGAGAAGACTCTCTTAGATATAACGCCCCTAAATCCTGAAATTGTATGTACGATATTTGGATGATATATTTGTTATTTGAAATCAGGGGAGGATCAACTGATAAATTTCTTAAACATAGCAAATCAGGTGAGCGAGCTTAAATTTACAATTGAAAATGAATCATGTGGCGAATTACCATTTCTGGATGTCAAGTTAATTAGAAATGGTACAAAACTAGAACAGGATGTTCATAGGAAGGTTACTTAATGACGTATCCTTCTTAATTTCATATCACATCATCCATATAGAATGAAAATCGTTTTCTTAAAATCGATGATAATAAGAAGCTTAAGATTAACAGATAATAAACATAGAGAGATTGAATTAGGGAGACTGCAAGAAATATTCAGTGCTAATGGGTATCCTCTAAAGTTAATTGAAGCAACTATAATGAGCGTTATAAGTAAATTTAATCATGACTGGAAGTACGTGAATTCAAATAAAGCAAAAGATGATCGGAGGGTAATGGTTATACCTGACTCTAAACTAAGTAGGAAAATAAAAATGGTAGCATCAAAATACAATATACGTACTATTTTAAAACAGACCCTTACCCTAGGTTTTAAACTTCCCAACCAAAAGGAGAAAATAGAACCGTTAGACACATCAGGAGTATATGAAATTCCATGTAACGACTGTAACCTGATGTATGTGGGTGAAACCATGCGCCCAATTAAGGTTAGAAGAGGGGAACATAAAACAGCATGCAAGTATGCCCATGTTAATAGATCAGATCTTGCACGCCATACAGTAGAGACAGGACACACAATTAATTGGGATGGGTGCAGACGTATATCAATTTGTAGCCGTAGCAGATCGACTAGACTGATTAGAGAATCCATCGAAATTAAATCGGGAAATGACATAATGAATGAAATAGCTGTAGAAAAATCACTAGGTCCTATTTGATATACAGCACTAAATAATGCTAGAAAAAGAAGATTGCACGAATCAGAATCAGAATCAGATACTCGCTCAGGTAAAAGAATAAGAACACTGGACTGATATTAACTTACAGAGGTGGAGATTGAGTAATTCAATATCGTCTAATTTATTGTTGATTATCTTTTTATTTAATCCTTGATTACTTGTTATCTTATTTTATCTGCTATCTTAGGTTCTGTTGTTAGTGTAGCACCTTATAACAAACATTTATGTTGGCATCTTTCTTTATCAGACCGTTTTCAATTTCTTTTACGATCCCTTTTTATTTTATTTTAACTATCCACCTTAATAGAATACATTTACGTTTCTAACTTGATTTTGCTAACTCTAAATTATTAACTTTATTCACAGAATCTTGCCCCCTCCTCACCAGGATGCCACTCGTAATTACTTCATTTAGGATAGTACGTGTAAAAATAGGTCTGACGTGTGCGTTTAGTTTCATGTGAATTTCTGTTACACGTGCCGTTAATTACATGTAACAGATTATTTCTCAGTCTTAAGCAAATGCTCACACACACACATACATACACAAACACACAGTTGTGGCATACGCTTATCTAGTGATTAGTCAGATGTTGCTAAATCGCTCTCATTTCACTGGGATGAGTTTACACGTGCAATAGTTGATTACTTCTCAATCAAAAACAAACGAGAATACATACACACAGGCATTGCGTACACTTATCTAGTGAGTTGTCAGTAATTGTGACTAAATCACTATAATCTCATTTCGAAGCGTGTACACATGCAGACATATACAAAAACCAATTTGAAATACACTTTCCTAGCATTTTATTCTTAAGAGATCTAACAACAAGTATAAATGGGGCAGTTTGAACTAATATTTCCACTTGATATATTGATTGTCAACTTATTATGTTGAGCTTTCCATTGGAAAAGATAACCGTATCCGGTAATCGAAAATTTTGGAAAAAAAATCATGAAGACAGCGGATCCAAAAAAATCAGATCGCAGTCCGATAATCAGCTAAAAGAATTTTTGTTGAATGGCACGTTGTCACATTTCATGACTAAATATAAATTGAGTTTTGGGCGCTGTACCGACTCTAAATAAAATAATCACAATCGATTACGAACACATGCTTATAAAATTTCACACATAGTGCTCACGTTCAGTATGGCATATCCTCCTGGAATTATATTAGTTAACTTGCCATTTGCTGATTTATTTAAAATACTGGAATGCATATAATTATTACCATCAACCGAGATTGTTTGTTTAATGGGACATTGCCAAAAATACCACAAAAATCAACGGAAAAAAACTTATCACAACATTCCGACAGCTAAATAAACGGATATGTTACAATTGTCAACTCTATCTACCACCCTAATTTCTGGGATCAATGATGGATTGCATCTCATAAGAACAAGAGTCCAATAATATAAGCAAATTTTACTGTGCGTTCAAGCGCTTAATAACTGCAGATGGTCATACCCTGTTAATCTGCGAGCAGATTTTAGAACTTGAAGCTAGGATCACAATCCTGCCATCCTACAAATTTGCCTCATTCCCAGGCAGCTCAATAAGATTTCTCTAATCTGTAGGTCATAATGCTTAACTTGCAAGCATTTTAATTCTCTCTCTCACAACTTTAGCTTAAACAAACAACATCTCAACATGTTAAAGTATTAAAGTTTGAAATTATACCACATAAATTCAACCTTGCAATTTTAGATTGTTACAATTATAGTTTTAAATCAATGTAATTATCTTTTACACATTTCCTAAGCAGTAATGCTAGGAAAGTTTTTTCACTTTATGCTGAATTTGTACCTGGAAATTTGCTAAACTCTTTTTAATGCTGACTGCCATTTATAGTGTTGTTTTCGTGAGTATCAACGTCGATACGTTCACTTAATCGAATATAACATTATCAATCAATCAATATTTGGCATAATATTTTCACATTTATTTCTGATGTACTTTGGCCAAATCCATAAATTGCCTTGCTGAATCTAATATTTTCGAGTAAGGCTAAAATATTTTTTCATAAATGATTTGAAATAATAAATCTAAGTTAAGTGAATTAATTACTTATTGTGAATATTTTAAATTGTTTTAAATGGCTCTGCCCAAACTGATCGACTTGACGAATATTTATACTAAAATCATGACTGCATTAAATATAATTATTTAGCTTCTCAAAATTTTTTTCATTTTCCGACAAGGCACATTATATATGAGGATTGACAGGTTGAAAGGCACATTATCATCACTGTTGAAAATTATTCACTTCATTACCAAAACCACATTCTATCTAAAATTTTCGTTTACGTACAATCGGATTTTGGAAAAAAATAAATATATATAGAGTATTTATAAATGCGAGCTTTTTTTAAATTAATACTACTTGAACAATATATAAATACACAAGGAAATTTTGCCCCTAGCAGGCAAAATTTAAAATTTTCTACTTTCATTAATATGTCCGAATTCAAAATAAATTACACAAATAATATCGATTTTAATGTATGAGATTAGGAAACTTGATTAATTTATATGCAACACCTCCAGTTAAATCGCAATATACGTGCGCACTTTGTTGTTTGCAAGCATAAATATTGTACAAAGGCGGGAAAGTTCAACGTACATTCACTGCGGTAATTAATCTTATTTTCAATCGCTATACATAAAATGATCGGAAAATTGCGCGTATATGATAATAAATAATATTTTCCTCGACATTGATAGCAGTTTTTTTAATCGATGCTTAGGCCAAATGAAATGCAATGTAAAATTTTGCGTACATTAGCTGAAGTAAGATTATTGGGTATACCTCCGTAATGGAATTTTTAAGTAAATTTTTCTCTTAATTCTCCTATAATCATTTATTTGGATAAAAGCTGACAAATGGTTATTTTTTAAATATATTTTCCGTTAGGTGATAAATCATTGGGTGCAGGTTTATAATTGTAATCTTTTAAAGGATGACTGACTTGTGTTTTATTTATTTAAAAACCACAACACACCGTCATGTGTAAAACTGCTATTGTAGAATAATTCTCTAATGTAAATACCGTGCAAGCTCAAGTTTCCATATATGTACAATAAAAGTCATATTTAATATACAAGAATCAACGAATTTGCGCAGTTTGCCTACAAAAATTCGCCGTACTCGGTTTAGAAACATTCGGACACGGGCAGGCAAAGATATCGTATGAAAACTTTTGTGATCACGCTATCTGGTATTATTTGATAGTAAAACATGCATATGAAACATAGAAAGTTTGTTAAGTTGACAATAGGAGGCTGTTAACTGGTTTACAGACATTATTTTTTGTTCCTTATATTTTATCTCTGTAAGTATTTACCTTTTAATGCGAAGTTTTTATTGACTGAATTCTTAGTAAGTTTTGCACCAACGCAGTAACAGCTTTTCTGTGAGAAATAACGTATTATCCAAAATTACTAGTATCTCTGGCTTTCTAAATGGGTTAAAGCAATTAAATCATCATGAAATATCATCTTATCAAGGTTAAACTAGCAATATTTCACACTACATCAAATTCGATTCATATATCAGAATGTGCAATGAATATTAATACAATATAAACACAATTCAGTTATTCTTTTATTATTTTGTAGTTGCGAGTTTAAAATCAGTACCATTATTTAACTTAAAATAGCTATACGAATTAAAAACACAATTTCAAGACTTCCTTTACCCTCATCCTCAGAAAATTAAACCTCCACATAACGAATCACATATTGCTTTTATATTTACTCCCATTAACAAAAATGAATAAGAATAAAGTTACTGGTCAACACTTACCATAAAAATTGATCGAGATTCAATCGCTCCAGCCTTAAAATTACGGTAGGTAAACTCAACTAAGAGCAGCACATCATTTAGACATTTCACATTTCCGGATTATATAAAATCTGAAATAGACAGAAATTGCAAAAAGACAGGAAATGCCAATTTTCAAAATATAAAAGACATATTTCAAGAAAATTCAGCTCAATTGCAACAATATTATTCTTGATTAAAAATCCGTTGTAAATATATTATCATGAGCATAAAAAATATATTAAAGAGGAGGAACTTGAATTTGACGCATAAAATATAAGTATCTGAGTGTTATAATTATTCATGGTGCTAAAAGCAACAAGGACTACACCAAAAAACCACTATTGAAGCACCAGATGGTCAGAACAAAATCATTATATATATTACTACCTGAAATCGGCGATAACTATTCTTAACTGTGTTATTAGATAATGTGTAACGCAAAACTATTCGAAAAACTATTGATTGAAAAGACATTTAAATTTCCATATACTGCGCATACTATGATAGTCACAGTGTGAATAGTAATAAAATTATACCAATAATCGTACACTATCAATATGGAGACTAGCTATTTAGTATATACAATTTAATTATTAAAGTTCATCGTAGCCTCAGTCTAAACTTGTAATGTAGACAACTACTCAAATCCTCTGCAAAAAGTGACATTTGCAGTTGATAATCGTTTCCATTAACTAAAATTTTCCATATTTAGATAATAACAATGCAATATAGAGTGTCCATAGTTAAGTTAAATATTACGTTTGATATTTTATTGAACATGAATATGGTGTAAATATGAATATTGCATTAGTGTCTCAAAAGTACAAACGCACAAACGTAAAGTTGCGACAAAACTCCTTCAAAATTGGTAGTTCAGTAACAAAATAATAAGACATACCAAAATGATGTCAAGCATAATACAATTCCCTACAATTCTCGCGATTTATTATAGCTCAATTAAAGATGTAAACCAGCAGATATGGAAATTGCCAAGCTACATATAATAAACTCAATCTAAAAATTAACTGATGACAGTTTAATTAATAAGTTTGTTGTAAAGAAGTTCAGACAAGTGGAGTAATCTAAGTCAATCATTAAAAGGCTTCTACGTTAACAGAAGTTGTTACTGTGTGATAAATATTGACAATGGTCAGTTTTCATTCCACGGGCTAGCTAAATACATATTCAGGATGCTAAAACTATCGTGTAATCTGAATTTCTTTTATTCCACTGCTGATTCGTTTGAGACTGTAAATGGGGTTCAAAGCGTGTAATTACAAAGTAAAATTACATATCATTTCGATGTAGCGTCTTTTTCATAAACCTTTTAATTAAAATACTAGGCAAATCAAATTGAAACAGTGGACAAAAACTGCAGTTGCAGGTCATGCCTTAAGACAGCGCATTCCGTTTTGTATAAAATGTGCACAATTTTGTTGCAATTTAATAAAACCTAAACAAATGATTGACATGGCAACAAGGAGCTATCTATATCCACTGCAATCGATATTTGCAAAAGATGTCTTGACAACATGCAAGGAAGTCAGGACAGATACCAGTACTACAGGCGCAAATATTTTGTAGGTGAAAATATTTCTTATTCTCAAATCATAAAGTAAGGATTGCCCATTTTTTAAATTTATTAGCGTAAAAATAATGTCGTCAGTTTTGCTTTATGCCAGGAGAAATGCAACAGCCAACATATGTTAAGTGTGCTAGGAAATATCTATATTTAGGATAATTGCGGTTTGCATTTACAATAAACCAATCTGATTTGCATGGTATTTACATTAGAGAATTTTTATACTATTTAAGGTTTACTCATGAATGGTGCGTGGCGTTATTTAAATATATATAAAACACAAGTAAGTCAGTCTTCAAAAGATAGCAATTCTAAACCAGCACCCAATGTTTTCTCACCTAACGGACAATATCGAAAAGAATAAAACCTATAAGTAAGTTATTGACGAAATATTTCAAATGAAATATTTTAATATTGAAGAATGTAGAGAAAAATAAATATGAAATTCCAAAAAGTATGTATGCTCAATAATCTTACTTCAGCTAAGGAGAGTAAATAATTTTAATTTCATTTGGCCTAATCATCGATTAAAGAAAAAAAGCTATCCATCTCGAATTAAATATTATTGTTTTCGAGCATTATATTTGTAGTCATTGAGCGGAAGTTTAATTACCACAGTGAATGAACAATGAACTTAAACACCTTTCTTTAAATCAAGTTTGCGAGCTTGAAGTAAACACCAATCCCATTGTATTTAACCAGTTGTCGAACAACATAGCAAAACTACCGCTAGTCGCACGCACTGACGCTTTTCGAATTTCCATGATCATCATCAGAGTACGACGGCAAACTGACTAGCGAGGATCAAACACATTGCATATATATATATATATATATATATATATATATATATATATATATAAAGAAAATATAGATATGCGTATCACACCTCTATTAGTCTCGCATATATTGTACTTGACTGGAAATGTCGGCTGCACAATTTCTATGCAGTTACGAACATTAAATTTCTGCAGATATCGTCACTTATATATAGGTAATACAATTAAACAATCAATGATTGCGCGGGTGGTGGTAACAATTCTTTAAATCAAGTTTTCCAGTCTAGTACAATGTATAAAAGACTACTAGGGGCGAGAGCCGCATATCTAATTTTGCTCTCCATATATGTATATATATATATAATGCGGTTTGATTCTCGCTAGGCATTTTGCCGTCGTACTCTGATGATGATCATGGAAGGTCTAAACGCGTCAGTACGCGTGACTGGCGGTAGTTTTGTTATGGTATTGGCGTTTACTTCAAGCTCGCAAAATAGATTTATAGAAATGTTGCCACCACTCGTGCAATCATTAATTGTTTAATTGAATTACCTTTATATATGTGACGATAACTTGCACACCTGTGTGCAAAATTTGTGAATGCAGCCAACAAAGCGCACATGTTCATTGAGATATAAATGTATCAATATCAAGATAGCAACCGTTATTTAATTAATAGCAGAATTAGCGTGTTTCACATCTTCTAATGCTTAGAAAACGCAAATAATGGATTTTGGACAATATTTGATATATTTTTTTTAATGGTAAACAATTGATTTCGAGGAGAAAATAACCGCTGATTGCTTAAAAGCTCGTTTATGTGTAGTAATGAATTACTTGCATAAAAATTCTGTTTATTACATTTATATAGACATTTTGTGGCATAATTCTGTCATCAAATAATTTGTCAATGCGTGTTATCCGAAATCGTAGGACGAAAGCAAAACGCAATTGGACCAAATCAAACGGAAGACTACTGCAACATTGCGGATAATTTGCCAGGTTCTGAGTCCAATGGTCCAAGGTTCGACTACTGGCCTTAGATATTCCGTTGAGTCCCATAAGGTCGATTCAAATCAAGCAGTTGTGTGAAATGCGTTACCTTTGCAATTTTTATTTTGTGTAAAATATTTGTTTGATAAATAAAACTGCCTATTTATTTGATTTAAGGAATTGTGTAAAATATCAGTAAATTTTAGCTTATAGAAGGCCATATTATGTTATGACAAGTCAAATTTGTCATTTCACTAAATTCCCTATTGTCATTTATTCCCTCGTGACGTAGAGAAAACACAAAAAGTACTGTTATTTCTAAAAAGCTTTTAATGCCACATTTCGCAATGTTCAAATTGTATAATATTGCAAAAATTAAGCAAAATATATCTTGAAATTTTTATATAACATTATATGTTTCGTCCTCACAATTAGAGCAAACGTAATAAGGAAATCTCCATTGGAGGAAAGATTCTTTCATCTCAGACTGAAGAAAATTGTAACACTAAGTGAACAATTGACATTACATTACTATGTTAAGTTTAAAATTATTTTAGAGATAAGATTTTTAGGAATTGTTTCCTATCCTATTTAAACAAAATCATATAACTAAATTACCGTTGAAATTAAATTAATATAAATATAATAAATGACAATATTGTTAAGCTTGGAAATAAGACTAAGAATTAACAAGCTGAGTAAAACAGAACGGAGAGTAATGAAACAAAAATTATAAGCCTAAATCAATGCAATCATTCTACAGAAATTTTTTTTAAAACAGAGAGCAGAATTCTGTATGAAAAAAGCCCGAAACCAGATGCTTGATATACGATAAATATTGTTTACCTATATATGTGAGCTCGAATAAAATAATAAAGTTGAATTTTTTGCGTAACAAGTAATGCCAGAGTAGCAAAAATGTCCAGAATCACTATTACTAATAAACCGACAGAAATTTTACTTTTAAAATATGGAACTAATTCAGTAAGGCCAAATAGTTTAATGACAGATGGAAATATATAATTTTTTCATAAACAGTTAAAACAAAATACATTTAAAATGAACATATATAGCATTGAGTTGGA
The DNA here is from genome assembly GCA_029291075.1 of Eudiplozoon nipponicum. Classification (NCBI taxonomy): domain Eukaryota; kingdom Metazoa; phylum Platyhelminthes; class Monogenea; order Mazocraeidea; family Diplozoidae; genus Eudiplozoon; species Eudiplozoon nipponicum. The sequence goes on from JAQBSW010000474.1 coordinate 117,514, forward strand.
CAGGTGCAATAAAACGAAAACTCATATTCATGGAAAATAAATCATACACGATATTTGCGTCCATTTTTTGCATATTTTTTCAATATAACATGTTTATTGATTCATTTAGTTAAAGGAAATTTCTTGTTTTTCTTTCTCCCCATATATTTGGCTGCACAGACATAGTTCAATATCTTTATCGCAATTTCTCCTTTGATTACGTAGTATGTTCTTTTATTTCTTTTTAAATTTGACCTTTTTTTGCGATGTGAACTAATTGTCTGCTTATTTGTAAGAGATTTACATAATTCTGTAAATGTAACGGCAATTATAGTGGATTACATAAATGGAGGTTACGATTGTGATATAATCAGAAGGTGATTATAAACATACACTTGTCATTTCAAACTTTTCTCTAAATAATGCAGAAAAGTAGATTGTAGAATACTTTGCTTACACTGAAAAATTCATTTATATAATAAGACTAATAATTATATCAAGATCGCAAACTTTATCCAAACAAAATTGTTATCACTGCGCGCGCAAACAATGTTCTTTTAAATATATAATTGTTCAATTCAATAACACTTTCCTAGGTAGTGTGATGTCTGGTCTATGACGACAAGTTGTGGGTGGCTAGTTTGTACGTTTAAAAAGATGATATATAGTTTCATCTTGAAGGCAAGGCTAACTAGAATATATTAGTTAGCATATATGTGAAATTTCCGTGTAGTGCACCGCTGAGCGAATGTAACTGATAACCCAAAGCTAATATCCTTCGACCGAAATATTCGTAATGTCTGTGGTCTGAATATCCCCCATCAGAACTTCAATAATCACTTGGTTTGAGAAGCATTGCGGAAATCTTGCAAAAAATGTACAACCACGAGATCTTGTCAATTCTACGTAAGACTGAATTTTGATCCGCTCTGCAAGAAACACACATTTCCGAGACGGATATGCAGCTCAAAGTTTAATTTTTAATTTGTTGCACCGATATATAAATTACCTATAAAAAGAAGGTAAGTAACCAAATTTTGCAGGAATTTTAACAACCAGATGTCTTGGAAAAACAATCTTTATGTCCATCTAGTTTAAAAGTTCAATTGTTGCCTTTCAATTTTTGCTGAAGTTTACTGGTAAAAAACTCTTTCATTGATTATAAATATTTTAGTAATACATTGGCCTGGAATTTTTATTTTACGCAGGTCATATAATATCTTCATTAATATAATCCTACTCTACACACATGAAACCTATTCAATTAATATATTGTCGTATTATTTATTTTATAAGACTTGAGCATATTTCTTTCATTTGATCACATAAATGTTTTTAATTAATATGTGCTACTTTTAATAGGTTAAATTTAACAGCTCTGTTATATATTATATTGCAAAAAATTTGATTACAAGGTAATAGTTATAATTAAAATAAACTATCAAGAAATTCATTATGCACAACCTTTTACTTAGCTTTTCCAAAACTTAAAAAGAGCGAAAAATAAGTTATCCAATCATTATTTTTTAATAAGATATTCTTAGCTTTATTAAGAAATAATTTAAACAAATTCCGATATTGCCGTCAGTGCAAATAGCGTCATAGGAAGTTTAATAAAAATTAATTAAAACGAAAAACATTTTCTTACTCTTAAACAGTCACGTATACAATTATTGCAAATGTTGTTATATTGAGCTTCTATTATAGAAGCCACATTAAACAAATCAAATATCTTATTTTAAACGAAACATAATCGAAATCAGCATTATATTTCATTCAATGTTATCTCTGGTATTTGTAGAATTTGTGAGTTTTTAATTTATAAAAATAAAATATGTAGCTATTTAAGCCAAAAAAATCGGATGACGAAAATTTATTATATTGTAATTTTAATTTTCGTTTTCCAAGAATTTTAATTTCACTCAACAAGGCTTTTGCCTTAGTCATATAAGTAAATAGGGCGTTTAATCGTCGCACTATCATTAAATAATATTATACTTTTATTTGATTCAATCCTATTGAGCAACTCTGCAGGCGTAAACAAAGCAACCAATGAATCTCTGCGCAGCCCTGCTTCGAAAATATTTAGTGGTACTTTAAAATTTTTTCCTGTAATAGAACAAGCTTATTTTTCTTTCGAAAGCAAGTGCATTAAAATTTTATTTTATGAAGACTTTTAAAATAAATTCACTAAATAGTTTTAGATGACATATCATGAGCTGTAATGAGCTCCCTCTACAAAAATTTAATATTAAAAAATATATATCATTTTAAATTTAACCTATGCTACTTTTAGTTGTTTATTTAAGTCCACCTATTCTGTACAGCACAAGGTATTGCATTAAATTCAAGCATTCGGATCTGTTTGAAAATCAAACCAATTCTGGCTATAAACTCTAATTATAATAGGTTTAAATAAAGCAAAATACTGCAGTTATGCACGGGCAAATTGATAGATAAACTTTTCCTACGTAACCTCTAACTTGATGCTAAAATTATATGCTGCTAAAAATTACATTGACACATTATGCATCATATGGCAAATTTGGTTAAAACTTTGTAAGGCAAGGTAGTTCGATAAATCCCACATGCTTAAATTTTCTCAATATTTTGGCACTACAATTTATTATAATTAATCTGGCTATTTTCTTATACGCTCACCAATTTTCAATTTATGTAGAAAATAATTGAAATTATTGCTTTTTACGGTTAAATAATTAAATATAGCGTTTGCTTGTAAAATGATATGTTGTTTAAACCTCCGCCTTGATCATAAAATAATGCATCTAATCTTGCATTTTTAGTTTCTACGGCACAATTGAAATTTTATTACAGGTATCATTGAAATAAGATTGGCAGATAATATAAATTAACCTTAGTTATTTGATAACATGAAATAGATATTTTTCTATATGTTATTATTGCACTTTTCACAACATATGACGAAATTTAACAACACATTTACATTTTTTATATTGTTTAGCCTTTTAATATTTCAGCAGCGATGGTGAACTAAATATTGATTCTGGGTATTGCGTATTAAGTATTTCTTCGTTTATTCAAAAGAAACTAAAAGTGAAATCAAAGCACAAGGCATACCACGGCATATTCCAATTGATTTCAGCTGAAATAAATTAATATAAAGAAGATATTTATGAGAAAATGGAAATGTAAAGGGTAATTAATGAAATTCTCATAACAAAATAAGTCATTCCGCGTGAAATTATCTTAGATTTAGTTTTAGACATAGTACAAAATATTTCAAGTAAAAAATATTGGCTTTAAGCCTTTTCAAAACTTTTCATTCTGAGTGAGAAAAATGAGAAGACCCTATCATTAAAATTATTATTTAAAAATTGATAAAATTTGACAAAATTTGGCAGCTTGATTATTCAATTAGAACCGTATTTTATTTCCTTTCTTTTTAAAATCAATATTATTTACTTCTTCCGATTATAAATTTTATGTTCGCTATCTGCAAAAATATCAAATTTAGTAATCCAATATACTGATTTTGACGAAACCGTAGGTAAGAATATAATACAGCAAATACTGTAGCCGAAAGTTACAATATTAAAATGCGCTTAATCTTGAGGCTTCTATTGTTTGTACACATGATAGGTTTACTAGTTATTTTATTATTAAATTCATCACACAATTTTTGTTTATTGAAATACAAAACTTTTTAGTGGATCAATGTATATACTCAGTATGCTTGCTCACCGTATATATGCATTGCAGTTACATCCTCGTTAGTTAGATTGCCTTCATGCTATAAAATGTGGTTGAAAATGCATCCGTACCAGACGCAGACAGGAATTTTGTTATATTGCATTAATTTAGGATGTAGGAAATGGTATTGCCGTTTTCATCAAGAACACTAATTTTTTAAGAAAAAATTCTATCACAATTCCAACAATTAAAAATTTTTCACCTTTATGACATACATGGAACCTAATGCTTGCTGGATATTTTTGTTTAACTTAGCGAAGCGTTTATTCCTATAATGATTTTGCTCCGCCTTATCAACTGTTATTCTGTAGAAATAGCTATCAAATATGTTGTTCTCGAATAGAAGGAACAGTCTACATAAAACTTACAATAAAAGTCTGTAAATGTTATTTACCTGATTATCGGTTTTTGATCCGATATGTTTGCATCCGCTGCTTTACTGATTTTTTTCTCCATTATTTTCGATATTCGGATACGGATATCATTTTCAATGGAAAGCTCATATCATACTAAGTTGACAATCAATATGTCAAGTATTATATAAATTTTAGTCAGAATTCCTTACATATTAGAAGCATAGTTAAAAAAGTTTTGGCATAGGGCATGGCTATCCCTACTATGACGACACTACATATTAAAGTTTAATTTTATACGGATCTGTGCAACGTCTATTTGTTTCAAAAGCCTCCAAATGAAAACGCATTTTTGAGAACATTGCATTTATTAAAATTAAAACGATATTTTGTTGTCATCTTGCATTTACCCGCATCATAACATAAAGAGGAGGCAGCTACCAACGCATCTTATCCGATGTATGAGTTATGACGCAATCGCTCAACATTTTTCAGGATATCTATTGACTGATATTTCGATTTTGTTGTCATATAAAACTTCCTCACATCGTCAATTTAAAGCAAACAAGGTTCGATTGAGTTTCGAGTAGTTTTAAATCAAAATTAGACTTTATCTCTACCGATGAAAGCGTTTTGTCGCATTCGCTCAACATTGTGTTCAGGATGTCAGTTGACCGATATTTTGATTTTGTTGTCATGTCGCATTTCCTGACGTCCTATATGATATAGTACACGAGGTTCGAATTCGATTCGAGAAGCGTGAAATCAAACATAAACTCCATCATTTCTGTTGAAATATTTAGAAGGCACTCGCTTAACATTGCTCTGCATATCTATTGACTGATGTTTCGATCGATACACCTGCCGTTTTTCTCCACACCTGCGCTTCTGACGTCAGCAGCGCAATGTTGTATTCATCACTAACCATCTGCAGTTGCCTAAATGTCATTGCCAATATGTGTGCAATTTCACTTGTGGATAAAAATCGATGCAGGTTATATTGTAGCTGATTATTTAACACTAGGTTGAGGATGTTTGGTGTTGTTTGTAAACAAAACTAAATTAGGTGCAATAGATTTGAACGTCAATGCATTTTTTGCCACTTAATTTGTGTTTTATGTGAATGTACACCAGTTTCTTATTCAATGTACAATTATTGAAAACGGGTTTGGTTATGTCATTAAATGTATACTAATCTAAAAAATGTGTTGGTTAACTATCAGGTTATATTATTATTTACAGCATCCAACTAAGTTTGCAAACACTGACGTCGAAATCTACGCAAAAGCTTAGTAAAACTAGTCTAAACTAAGCTTTTTTATTTCAATGGAAATTGAAATAGTGTACTGTTCATCTTTACTTATATTAGAATTTTTTGCCCAATGTGTCATTAATTCTACATTTCAACGACACATCTATTTCATTTGCAAATCGTAAATGTTATATATCATTTATTAATTATTACTTCAACATACATGTGATAGTAGAATTTAACTTCACTCAATAGTTAAGCTTTGCTGAGTTCCAGCACATAACCATACCAGATCTATTAGTTGCAAAACCTGATCCATTCCTGGATAATCTTCGATTCTTTATATTTTTACATTAGGAAAGATTTAAATATCTTCACGGCGCAAATAAAGAATTCATTTTAATGGCTCTTCATTTAGTTCAGAATTGGGATAATTCTCCTGTAAAAACTGACACATAAATACGAAAAGTTTTAAAAACGGGGCTTAAATAATTATTAACTTAAATTCAAACGAAAACGTCAACAGAATATTAACGTTATATTTGTCTACCTTTTCTACGATATTAAAATAATCATTCAATCTGTACTTAAATAAGTGATTATTACCGGATTTATTATGTTAGCTATCTATTTGGCTTATTCCGACGTTGGAGTATTCGTCATGGAAACAAAGTCTCAATAAGTTATATCCAATTTCTCTGTATCAAAGTTAAACACAAAACTTAAGTGTTTGTCTTCCAATCGGCGTTGGTGAACTATTCGACGATAAGCAACCTGTTCGTGCCTTTCCAAACTATATTCAATAGTGAATTTTTTTAAGCATGTGTAACTTAAGCGTATTTAATATGGATAAGAATTATGCTGACCTTTCGTTTTAATTTCGAACGCATTTAATTTGTATGCTCTATTTCTCCAAAAATGTATAGTTAATAAACGTTATTTTCATACCTGGAATAAAACGTTTCTCTTATATAAATGTGAAGAAAACGGCGGTTTTTTTGTTCTAAACTGCATAGAAAGTATGCTGAATAAATTCCCAGTAATTAAAATTAATTTATATATTTATATATTTATTGTGTTGTTCTTCGTTTTTTTCAATTTTCGTGGTATTCTGATGATGATCAGAGTAGGTCGAAGCCCGTCAATACATGCAAATTCTAGCAGTATTGCTATGTTTTGCAATTGGTTGAATGAAATGGAATTGATGCCAATTTGAAGTACGTACGCAGTATTATCATCGTTTATCATCAACCGCTCAGTCGTGTATTTTGCAATTAAATTCTCTTGTTAGAATTTGTCAAAAATTATTTAATTATATTTATTACTATTCAAATGAAAAGTGAACTGACACAGAAGCAACTAAATTAACATCATTATTATTATCATCATCATCATTAAAATAATCATCATCATCATCATCACAATCAAAAACATTACTTACTGGTACATAGATGTAGCAGAAAACTTATGACGGTGTGTGTACAGTTAATGAACATATAGTTGCCTGTTTCTTGTTTGGGGCTTATTAATTCAGATTTTGAATTGTAATACAATCTAGTACCATGTCATTTAAGGCCGCCAGTTCTCATCGTCTACAAAAACTAGAATTATTGTGACACATATTCTTTTTCTTTAAATAAAGTTTGCACACTTTAAATTTTTGTGGCACATTGGGTTAAATTTCCACAAAAAATGAATTCCTTTCTACATTTAGTATAAAGGCGCTAATTTTAATGAAATTATCTAGTCTGTATTAAAGTTGCAATAGTAGTTAATCAAACCGGGTAGCATAGGCGCCACAAAACATTTGATAACATGCATCAATTTTTGTTCGGCCATTAAGATAAGTGATAATATAAATTGATGGGCGCTTGGTGATTTGAATTAAAACATGTTTGTAAAATTAAGCAATAATTGATTGCGCAGGTGTGGTAAAAATTATTTAAATCAAGTTTGCGAGCTTGAAGTAAGCACCAATCCCATTTTATTTAACCAGTCTTCGAAAAACATAGCAAAACTACCGCCAGTCGCACGCACTGACGCGTTTCTACTTTTCATGATCATCATCAGAGTACGACGGCAAACTGACTAGCGAGGAAAGATCCACAAGACATATATATGGAAAGCAAAATTAGATATGCGCCTCTCACCTCTAATAGTCTTGCATAAATTGTAGTTTAATTGTATTTTCAATATTCTTTTTGACTGCTACACCTACATTTATTCGTTCAATATTAAATAAAAGCAATTATTGTGTTTCGAAATCATAACCTTGCAGGATTTTGAATAGCTGTAACCTGATAATATCAAATTTTTCATTTCTAGCGTTGCTGATCAGATTATCTTGGTTTCACTGATCACGGTAAATTGAAAATTAAGCTTATGTTTAAACTTTTTTAACGGCAACAGACCCATCTAACAAAATAAAACGAATTAGTTTGGAAATGTATAAATACCGGGAAGTAGTAATTTAATAAATAGTTTTATGGAAAAAGGATGGACAGCTTTGCTAAAAACGAACAGATAAGCAGAAATGTGTAATTACAATTTTAACGAGATACTCCATCTGATATATTTGCGAGTCGAGTTTAGATTACTTGCGATTATTCGGATGCTTATTACATAAATAAAACCTAGGAGTTCAAGCGAACGTCTGTCAAGCTTAAATGCAACTGACTAACCATCGGTAATCAAATTATTAAGGCTTATCTATTTGTATACATGTGATTGCTACTCAAAGCTCTATACCAATTGGACATGTCGATTAATTAGGAATCGAATCAAAATGCATTATAGATCATTCACCGTTTTTCACGAGCTAAATTCGAGGTTCACTAAAATACCGCTCCAAGTAAATTGCATTTCAATATCTTTTGTTGAAGAAAAAATAACAATAGTCGCCTACTTTAGAAACAGCTGATTTTAAAATTATGTGTCCCCACTTAAACGCACCAACGTTACCTATTCACATAAAGAGGATTAAATTATGAAATTTGTGTTTTTTGGAAATTTACGTCGATACCAACATTTTGGCAGATGTACTGCTGAACTATGGAGTAATTAATCAATTTTAATTTTCTCTCAGTTGCTCTAAAATTTGAAAATATATTGCACCAGGCATAATATTGAAGTTGGCCTATGAAAATTAAAGAATATGTTTTTCCAGCTACTGCGCATTAATTCGATTTTTTTGTAAATTGATGCGTCCAAATGCCAGTTATCTTTTAAATTTATTCCAAAGTTGAACACAATGACAAGGCTCAGAATTGCAGATGATAACATTTTTTTGCAGGACGTTGTTGCATTACATTATTCTGATATTCATAATATGTTCGAGCGAAATCAGCAAAACACATTTTCGTATTATTTCCAATTAAACGGAACAAACAAACAAGACTGAACGAAAATTGGTTGTGCGGGCGATGATAACAATTATTATAATTAAGGTAGCGGTCTTGATATAAGCAACTTACCCATTAATTACTTACATATGCCAGTTTTAAGCTGAGAATAGTATAGTGTAGAAAATGCAATTCATCCAGTAGACCGGTTTCATTCTTATTGGGAACTCATCATGTACAAACAAGACTGTTTGAAATTTGTAGTTTTATTACAGTGACCTTGCATTAACAAACGTTTAATCCAATAAATTCAGAATAATATTTTTAAAATATCCCATTTAATTTGGAATAAGTTTGTCCATAAAGGCCAAGCATTTATGCTTAATCGGCATTTTGTTTATTATATTAAAGAATGAGAAATATTTCGAATGTGTATAGTGATAAAAGCCGTATTGCCTTATTCGCTATATTTAAGACGAAGCTTATTGTTTTTCGTCCTTAAAAGGTTATTAAATAGAAACACGCATAATACAGTTAGGTTTTGCTCACAGTTTGGCGGCTACGTAATTTTTTACACATTGTTGGTAAAAACTATCAACACGAGTTGACATTTAGCTGCTGGCTAGCAAATAACAAGGTTGATTACATGGTCTCTTGTAAATGGTGTTTCTTTTTAAATTTCAATAAATAGGCAAAATCAAATCCTCTCAACTACTGTTATTTAATATCTATAATGCTTTTTAGTTATCACAGACAATACAAACTTAATACTCTATTGCCTTTATTAATTGAAATAGTTCTTTCTTCTTAAGGATATACTAATATAACCAATAGTGAAGAATAGCGAAAATTCTGCGTAACTTTATTTATCTTGTTGATGAAAAATTGAATTGGTCATGCTAATCTCCACCGAAATGCATTATATGCACTAGTACACGCACAATGATTTGTTCGAAATCTTCCTTTCCAATAATATATATGTGCACCATTATATTAACGTTCATCTTTTGAAAATATTTCCTTTCCGAATAAATAGATTTCTAAGAGGCAGCCAAACATTTCTCTTCTTCCTACCCGTTTTTTTTTCTGGATGATAATTTGATCAAATCTACTGGTCGTATTCTTCACAATCATCGCTCCAAAACCATCGTCTACTGCAAGGCCACTGTTTGCGTTTCTTACTTAGAGTTACATCATCGTAATTGCTGCCATGCTTTGACAGTCTTATTATCTTTCATGTTGATTTATAGAAAAATTTGAATTAGTTTACTCATGATTACTTTCATTACTAAAATTACTAAAAATTTGAAATATGCAGCAGACAAAAGTCGACGTTTCAAAACATGCTGTTTCTAATCTACTTGCCATTTACACCTGACAGTTAACACCAACAGTTTCATAATGCATTCATTTAAATTAATTCTGTGATTTTGATGTAAACACCAAACACATTATGTACATTAATTTGTCAGAATAATCTAGACATTTTGTTATCCAAAATAGGCAATTCAATCAGTAGACCGGTTTCATCCTTAATTGGTACGCGTAAGGCACATTCGAGAATTGACCAGGGACACGGCTCAGACTTCTGAAAAGACATGTGCAGGTACGATCGGTTTTCACGGTTATTTTAGATATAATGTGAAAAGTTCCAGATACTGAAAAACTGACCTACTGGATGAATTGGCTTTTCAAAATTATACAATTCTTAGATGATATTGACAGGTGCATGTATATGACAGGAGAGGTTTTTAAATAAAGATCGCAAACCTAATTTAAATTATTATTATTATCGCCCACGAAAATAATGGTCGTTTTCTTTTTTTGATCATTCATGTTTGCCAACCATTATTAAATTGTTCATTAGTTATCGTACTGTCTGTACTATATAATTCAGCATGCAAACAGTTATCATTTGTATTAAATTATAATATTATAAGATAGCATCATTATCTACGCTGCTCGAACATTGTACTGTTTTTAGTCCAATTTTGTGTGTTCTGATATACCGTATGTTTAAGCAATGGATTTGTTTTAAATTCCATAGACAGTAGTGAATCGCAATTTAAATCAACCAGATAATAACTGTTTAAAAGCAAATATCTAAACCGCAAAGTTTCAGTGTCCAAAGGAGAATTTGTTTAAACATTTATTTCAGGTGATATATGTGAGCTGTAACTGCATCATTGATAATTCGTATTTGCCTAATTCTACAAAATTACATGCATACGCAACATCGCCTCTATAAATGGGATTTTGTAAAGCCTACATTAAAAATACACTTTAATACTTAGGTAATAATCTAGCTGTTCTCATAAATAATAATCCTCGATATAAGCTCGATATATAGGTTAAAAAATAGTGAACAGACCACACCAAAATGAGTTTAAATTAGACACCAATAAACAAAATCTAGCATAATATAACCATAATGAATAATAAATATTGCTACATTAAATGAAGATATATCGTTTAAGACATTCAAAAATATAAAACGTCAAAAAACAAGGCTATTTAAGTTAAAAAAGAATACATATCGGGCACAAAACAAATAAGAACTTTGAACTTTGAGGCGTTGAATTGATAATAAAAATATACTTTTAAATGAATAGTAATCAAAGGAAATTAATTGCAAATAGTTCTTTTGAGCAAGCAAAATTAAATGATTTAGTTAAACAGACCTTACAACTTATAAAGATAGTTAAATTATTACGAACAATCTTTAACTTATAATTTATGTACATAATCAAAATTACAGAAAATTAAATAACACTCCTATGGTTAATTAGTTTTAAGGAAAGTTAAATTATTGCGAACAATCTTTAACTTATAATTTATATACATTATAAAAATTACAGAAAAATAAATAAAAATCCTGTGGTTCATTAGTTTTAAGAAAAGTAAAATTATTACGAACACCCTTTAACTTATAATTTATGTACATTATCAAAATTACAGAAAAATAAATAAAAATCCTGTGGTTCATTAGTTTTAAGAAATTTTCTCGGCGTTTCTCCTACTACCAAATCCAAAAAACATTTCTTGTCCTATTTCTAATGTTTTATCCATTATCTGACCAAATTATCTTTCCATGCACATTAGAATCATTCTTTCTGTCTAGAGTCAAGTTCAAATGATTTCTTAGATAACCGTTTCAAACGTTTAGGCTGGCAAAACATTATTCGCTTACGTTCGTCACGGTTAATATTATAGCCCGTTTCTTCTAAATGATAGGCCGGATATAATTTATATATGTGACCCTTTATACACACAGATTTATGTTTTCCCCTTTAAACTTTAATTTGACGCACAGTTTCTGAGGTATTAGCTTGAATAAATTCATCACAAAATAGTCTATAGATGTAAACAAAGGTGTGATCTTTTTCATTTGATTAGGAAACAATGCGCCTTATTTTTACATGTTATGGATATCCTTTCCATCTCACTATAATTTACAACGACTATCTTCTAATCAAATTTTATTTCATGTGGTTTGGCCGTTTTACTTTGTTATAACAGATTATTTTACTTCCATTCAGTAATTATTATATGGAATTATTTATTTTAAAATTCTAGATTTAACTTCTCTATGTTTAAATTTGCAAATCCTTAAGGTCCCTAATAGGTCCCGCAGAAAAATAAAATCTTTATTCTATATGAGTGTGTAGACTTAATATTCGTAGCATTGAAAACAGTGTCACTTATCTTTACATATATCTTCAAAACAATCAAAATTTATTACCAACTTGAAATTTAAAATAGCATAATAGTATTTAACACGCATTTAACTTGAATATCAAATCATGCGTTACTTAGTACGCAATAACTAATACACAATTTCAAATATTATAGCTATCCACAACAAAGTCAATATATCTATTATTGTTATTATTATTAATATTTAATTAAATGACACTATAATAGGCATAAAAAGTTATGATGGATGTCTATATAGACCACAATTTTTAGATTTCCTGGTTCAGCAAATGCTAAGTTATCATTGTAACTCCAAATTTTTGCGGAAGTTTGCCTATTACGGATTCCATTGTGTTCGAAACAACGAAGTGGCTTGACCTTTTGACAACCAATGTGGTGTTACTATTTATATGCTTGATATCACGAAAACCATTTTTCTGGTACAATTTGCTGGTGTAGAATCTAAAGACCAGTATTAATTTACATTAAATTCTCATTGTCGAATCATTTATATAAAGGTAATTCTTTCAGTGCTTGAGCCATTATAACTGGGACAGTATGGCTTGATAGTTGCAGATTATTAATCCAAATATACGCGCCCATAAGCTCGATACGCATGTGTACACGAGAATGTACATTTTTTTCATGCTGCATTCGATTTACCCTTATTCAGCTATTTAATCTAATTCGTAACTAGGTACGCGCTACTTAATGCACAATTTTGTATGTATTATTTCTTTAAAACAAAGGATATCTATACATATAGCGATTTGCGTTATTGTTAGAAACTTATTTAGGCGTAAAAAATGTAGGCAATACTGCATATCAAAACACGTCAGAATATCACACTGTGTAGAGAACTAAAATTAAATTGTTATGGTTTAATCGAATTTAGTTCATCTACGGGCTACGTTAATGCATTCATTGCTTAGCTGGCCATTTAAATTTTCCATTTTATTTTTTTTTAAATTTCATATTTTCTATTATTGTTAAAAAAATAAAAATTTTCTTTAACTGGCGGATAATAATCGGTACTAGTATGGGCAGATATAAAATCAAGCAATCAACACAAGCACAATTCATCTAGAGACACACAAACACACAAGCGCACATATAAATATTATGTGGGTGTAATTGGTGAAACTGATAGTTATACAAATAAATATCAGGCAATATAACGAAGACGTAATAATTGGTATTAAATTTCATTTCTGCACATTATATATAACACAAATGATACTACTCCTCGAAGATATGTATACAACCCTTCTTAGCACATATGTTTAGATGAAACAGCATAATACACGATACTGGGTTATGATGATTCCCCTCGAATTGAAAAACTTTTTAAATCCCAGAATGTTGTCCGAGTAGAAGTAGATGATATTTGAATTTTTAGCAGTATTTTTTATGTGTTTAACCTCGTTATTCTGTTTAGTCCAAATCGCATCGCGAATAATATGAAGACAAATAATGGTTTGAACAGTTTCAGAAAACAGGAATGACGGGTATTCCGAGCTACACCACTAGTATTCGTTAAATGACACAGAAAAAATACGCTATAAGACGTAAAATGGAAGATGTGTTAGTCAAAACGGATTGTGTCTGACAACTGTTTAGCTACGGTAAGTGATTAGTTAGATACAATGAGATTGATCCGCATTTGAAGCTCGAAAGTTGAATTTAAATAATTGTAATGAGTACCCGACCATTCACTGATAATTCCCTTGCATGACTTAGATATTCACACTGAAATCCTGACTGCAAAGAAATTGACCATTGAATGTTTCCTGTCAAGAATAATATATGCTTGAAAATAGTGTGAAGAGTTGCATATTTAGATTCGCATTCAGAATTTGTGGTTTGCAGTTTCGTCTAACATAATCAGGCCGTCAGCGCGCTCTGACAAAGATAGTGGATATTCAAAACGCATCGGCAAGTGTGACTGACAGAAATTTGTTAATGTTCTGCGACTAGTTAACGAAGATGAGATCAGGGTTTAATGTTATCTTTGAAAACTGTTGTGAAGGATTCTTATGAACAGGCGAGCAATCAAATATTGTTCAGATGAAAAAAATATACACACGCATAGGAAGCTGTAAAAAGATTTTCTTCGTGATTGCTTAGAATTTTGACGAAACTACTCGTCAAATACAATCTGTGCAAGAATAAATTAGGTGAGAGGCGCATATATAATTATTCTTTCATTATTGATGAGTTGCGGTTTGATCCGCGTTAGTTAGATTGCCGTCTTTTTCTGATGACTTTTTTTAAGTTTATTACTCGTCACTACATGTGATTGTGGCTATTTGGGATATTTTCAGAGATTAAGTATATGCAGTTAGAAAAATGTTTAATGAAACTTCACAAAAAAGGTGCGACCGTTTTTTATCGCCAGCTGACCAATTAAACATTGCTATTTTGTTCAACGTCTGTTTTAATACAATGCGATTGGTGTTTACTTCAATATTGCAAACTTGATTTAAAGAATTGTTAGCACCACCCGCGCAATCATTGATTGTTTAATTGTATTTTATAAATATATGTGGCGAAAGTTGCAAAACGTTGTTGTTCATGACTGTCTAGAAATAGTGCAGTCGAAATTTCCATTCAAGTACAATTTATGCATGCCAACTTGAGATGAACTCCACATATCTAGTTTTGCTTTCCATATATATGTATTGTGGTTTGATCCTCGCAAGTCAGTTTGCGGTCGTACTCTGTTGGTTAACGAGAAAAGTCGAAACTCCTCAGTACGTTTGACTGACGGTAGTTTTGCTATGTTGTTCGACGACTGGTTAAAAACTCTTGGATTAGTAGTTACTTCATGTTCGCCAACTTGATATAATGAATTATTTATTGCACAGTAGTATAACTTATAAATACTTGGTGGAAGAAGCAATAAGCTGATTAGACATTAATGATTTAGAAATAGTGGAGCTGAAATTTCATATTAAATACAACTTTTGCGAGACTAGATAAGTTGAGCGATTGATTATCTAATTTTGCTAACCAAATATATGAACTAATTTTTCATCCACGTTAGTCAATTTAGCATCGTGCTATGATGAATATTACTCAAGTTAGAAACGTGTTAGTTTTTGTGAATGACGGGTTTTTTTATATTCTGCGACTTGTTAAATAAAATTGGTTTGGTGTTTGACTCAAACTCGGTAAATTGATTTAAATATTTTTCATTATCACCCGAGCAATCATTGATTATTTAGTTGTATAAATTACGTAGGCGAGAATACTTAAGGTAAAAGACGTTTACCTAATTTTGCTTTATAATTATACAGGCATTTTATTTTAATACGTTGTGTTATGTTGAGCTTCTTTCTGTGATGATGATAATATAAGGTATAATTGCCTCAGTAGGTGAGATTAACGGTAGATTGGTCATGTTGTGCAACTGATTTAATACATTGCTATTAAATTTCTTAACAATCTCACTAACTGAAATCTAATATGCCTTAAAAATCCAGCTGCACACCTGATTGTGTTTTATTCATAGAGAAGTCAATTGCCCATTGTGCAATGACGGTGCCAATGAAAGTTCTAAACACGTGAATACGTATGACTGACGATTATTTTGTTATTATGTGTGACTAGTTAGAAAAAATGGGATTGGATTTTATCTTAAGCTTAGAACATTAAAGTAAAGGAGATGAGAATGCTGAAGAAATGTATGCGTGTGGATGTATTGAAATTGTACAGCCGACATTTACAGTCAAGTAAAATGTTTTAAACAAAAAATTGTATAGTGTAGAAAAGGTATTTCATCCGGTAGACCGGTTTCGTCCTTATTGGGTTTTTATCAAGTACTAGCCAGAATTTCCCGCGGACAGGGCTTGGACCTGGATACGTCTGCTTCAGAATCTGGTGCTCTAACAACTGAGCCACCCTACCGCAACTAAAGTACTAACCAAATTACATTAGTTAGTGTATAAATGAAAACTGTGTGTAGTGTAAAGTGCAGCATACGGACTCAGTGGTAAAAACACACGATTCCGAAGCAGACGTGCCCAGGTTCGAGCCATGTCCGCAGCAAATTCTGGCCAGTACCTGGGCGAAACCGGTGTACTGGATGAAATACCTTATCTATACTATCCAATTCTTTTTTTATACAGGCATATGTAAGTAATTATTGTGTCAGGTTCTTATATCAAGATCGCAACCTTGATTATAATAATTTTTATCACCGCCCGCATAACCAATGTTCGTAAAGCTAAAAGATTGGTAAGACACTTATATAATCTTGCTTGGGCTATAACCGCATCGCAATTTTATCGTTATTAATAATATTGCTAACGTGCTCTGTTAATGATTAATGTAGCTGAAAATGTGTTAGCACGTGTTTTTATGGTTTAACAAATGTTGGCAATTTTTGTAGAGGTTCAATCAATATCTGTTTTGCTTTACATTGACGAATGATATCGATACGACGATTGGTCAGTTCTGTTGAGCGTAATGCACAAGAGGCCATTACGCAATGAATTAAACCAGAAGTGCGCTTGACAACCTTGAACAAATTAAATTCTGCCATTTCGCCGAAACGAATGAACGTGAATTGCAAACGGCTGTGTTTTCTAGGCTCATTGTTGTCGAATTGGAGTCTGGAAGCATTTTAAATGTTTCTTATGATTTTTCAGTAAGAGAATTTATTTTTGCTTTTCTCGGATTTTACGAGGTTATTTGGTGTTTAATTTAAAATTCTATTACTTAAACGGATACTTTTTTCATTGAATTCGTCATGTCCACCGCGACAGTCAACTAACCCTGATGTTCTATTAACCTGTTACGGGCCTCTAGTTTAGAATTCCAACTGACAGAGAGAGAGAGAGAGACTCGGTTGTAGTAGGATGATGGAACTGTTTGTGATTGTTCAACAGTCGATGAATATTGCACATGAGAATGACGGTAGCTAAGCTGTGTTCTGCGACTGCTAAGAAACAGTATGATTCGTATTTATTTTAAGCAGTAAAATTTAATTTGAGCAATTCCTATCCGCATCAGCAGAAAAACAGATTAAATTTAATCTTACGAAGCCATAAGTTTTAGTATATCATAATTTATGTAAATGTTATGTTTAGACTGATAACTTGACAACTTGATCTGCTGAGACTGCTATCAATGTATTGCAATATATCTACGAAATTTCGGCTTTTAAACGATATTGAAAATATTTCCTGTTTTTCAAATTAACTGTTGGCTTTTACACTCCTCGTATGAGAAATTAAAAATTACATTAACATTTTAATGTTAAAAGAGGGAAATAGTAAGTAACGAATGTCAAGGGAATATATTGACTCTCTTAGCTGAAGAAAGCTCTTGAAAAATCGAAGAAAATATTTTAAAAAATTTTTCATTTGCAGTAGCAACCCTATTCATTTCATATTATCGCCCAAAATTAACTTTCGATTTTATAATTATCTAGGAAAGTTTTCTAACATGGTTTAATTTTAAGTGGAAAAAACCTATTTCTTTAGCACATTTGCTACAAATTCATTTGAATAACAGTAATGATTAAGCAATATTACGTTACATATGTGACGAACCTCCATTTTGGTCCAAGTGATGAAAAACGCAAAGCAATTAGCCGGATCTAAAGAGATGATGGGATTGTTTACAATACCAAATGCAAAGTTTTCGCCAGATTTCGCTTTAATCATAATTATATTATGGCTTGTCTTCAATGAAGTTGAGGAATGAATCGTTTCAATACACCTGCTATCTTCCTCTAGACTAGGTGCATAGGGGATAAAAATAGGTCTATAATCACTTTACAGGTATGTCCTTTAGGTAAAGAAATTACCAATTTAACAGAAATTGATTGCGCGAGTGGTGGTAACAATTCTTTAAATCATGTTTGAGTACTCGAATTAAACACCAATCCCATTGTATTTAACCAGTAGTCGAACAACATAACAAAACTACCACCAGCCTCAACGCTTTGACACGTTTCGATCATCCATGATCATCATCAGAGTACGACGGCAAACTGACATTTCCAGTCAAGTTCAATGTATGCGAGACTGCTAGAGGTGAGAGCCGCATATCTAAATTTGATTTCCATATATATTCACTGCGGTTTGATCCTCGATAGTCAGTTTGCCGTCGTACTCTGATGATGATCATGGAAGGTCGAAAGGCGTCAGTGCGTTGCGGCTGGCGGTAGTTTTGTTATGTTGTTCGACGACTGATTAAATACAATGGGACTGGTGTTTACTTCAAGCTCGCAAACTTTATTAAAAGAATTGTTACCACCACCCGCGCAATCAATTATTGTTTTATTGTATTGCTTATATGTGTATATGTGGCGAAAGCTGCAAACAGTTAATGTTCGTGACTGCATGGTAATTGTGCAGCTGACATTTCCAGTCAAGTTCAATGTATGCAAGACTGCTAGCGGTGAGAGCCACATTTCTAAATTTGATTTCCATATATATCCACTGCGGTTTGATCCTCGATAGTCAGTTTGCTGCCGTACTCTGATGATGATCATGGAAGGTGGAAACGCGTCAGTGCGTTGCGGCTGGCGGTAGTTTTATTATATTGTTCGACGACTGGTTAAATACAATGGGATTGGTGTTTTATTCAAGCTTGCAATCTTGATTTAAAAAAAGGACTTACCAAAAAAATAATTTGTGAAAGATATGTGTACTAATATCACTCGTTATGTAACGCAGGGCGTGATTATAAACTAGGATTTAATGTAAAATACTAAGAATATTTAGTTTAATAATAGGGACTTGTTATGAAATATTAGCACATCTGTAATTTGAGCAAACATTAACGTCATTTTCTTGATATGTTATATTATAACTCTCTCAACGCTAATGTGGAAAACAAGTGAGGTCCATATGAAAATCTATCATTATTCGCATATATAGTTCAATTATGTTAAACATAACTCAATTTGACAAAAGGAAGAATAACGTTAGCAATCACCTCGCAATTAGCTTTATAACGAGAAAATTTTCTTCAGATTTCTTATAAAGCGTTATTTTTTAAATTAAATAGAAGATATGAGTATGTTAGAATTCATTTCATTTGGAAAACTTCATATTACTTCAGATTGGAACATTTCTAAATCCTTCGTTTTTATTTATCTTAGACATGACGTTGATTGACAACAAATAGTCATCGTTTCTATTGTTTTGCATATCGATTTAATTTAAAAAAAACTAAATTAAAATGCACAATGAAATTGATTTAGATAACGTTAGTATTATTCTGATTTTGTCTCTAATTAGAAGTACGCAATTAAAAACGAGGACAAATTTTGCTATGAAATACTCCTGAAAAACAACGATGATAAGTAAATATTCAAAATTAGAGGGCATTGCCTTTGAATATAATAATTAATTACATAGTGGAAATACTAGTTGCATGGAAATCAACATTCTAAATAGCAGAATGTATGAGTAGTGAATCTATTTTACTCGTTTAGCAAAAAGCAGTTTAAAATTCGTTGTTATGCTCCACTTTTTTTAAAGAAAACTGCAATACTACTAAGCAAATATATTTATTTTAATATTTTTCTGTTAGGAAAGCGTAGTTTCTTACAATAATTCTGCTCGTACCATATTTACAAATTCACCAGCTATCGCTCGAACTGCATTTATTTTTCTTCCTCACCAAATGAGTACCTAAGTACTTTAATAAAATTATTAGTTCACTTCAGTCATTTATTAAAACTGTCGAGAAACACGTGGAAAATGTAATGCTTTTTGTTCTCGAATATGCATGAATGTGGAATAAAAGGTTGAAAAGTGAATTTTTTGCTGCTTTGCTAATTTTCATTACACCGGCATTAAAATTACTGGCAAATTGGAGACGGAGAGGCAAGGTTTGTGATAGCGTATAAATCAACAGGCCTGTCCTATTAGAAATAGGAGCGTGTTTTTATTATATGACAAAAAAACGTCTTATTGGATTACCAGGCTGGTAAGCCTTAACTGAACCATACACTGTGGGTGCAATTTATTCTCTTTTTATGCGAGTGTTAACGTGCGTCGAATCCAAATTATCAGTTGCAATCATATTCTTGATTAATAATGTTACTTGCCCTACTAACCTGTCCTGTGGGTCTTCCTTTATTTTAGTCTATTAACTTGCATTACTTAACTATTCTAATAATTTATTATTACAATCGAATTGACTCATCAGAACTGTAGCGCCTACTTTATCGGATTTTTGACATATAACATAATTTGATATTAAATACTTTCCGAGACGTTGAATTTAATAGCTTGATTTAACTTTATTTTCTTGGTGTTCATGCCATTGTGGTAACGTCTAATTAAAATTTGACCCTAACCTTATCTGATTTAAAGTTGTGCCGTCTTGACAGCCTCTGTAATTACCTCATTTCTAACGATTCTTCCATTAGGAATAGCCATGTTTAAACCACGGTTGAGTAGTTCAACATGATTCCTCTTAAGATTTACTGTTGATATGCAACTATTCGATTAGATACAATTATATTACTCTTTCCTTAGAGTCTATACATTCCAAAATCGGCTAATTTTCTTTCATGTCCAATTCTGACTTTCTTATCTCTGTATTGTCGGCTTTATTACTAAAATCCTCAATACATTTAAAATCATCTGCGTGCAAAAGAGAAGTTAACATCGATTTTTATTTAGTTTTTTCCTTAAGTATAATTTTACGTTTATCTATTTCAAGAACCTAAGTGTTCATAATATTTATACTAGGGTCGTGCTTAAGAATCATAGCATACGCATTTAAAAGTTAATTTAAAAGATAAAATTAGGAATAGCATTATATTTAATGTATGTTTTTTTAAGAAAAGGAAACATTTTGCAATTGCCTCAGGAGTTGCATTTTCTGTTGAGTATATATATATAACATATTCTCACCTTGATTATAAGTATGGTCTCACCAAAATACATGAGACTACAATCATTGAATAAGATTTTATACACTTCTGATATTTCTAAGAGTACAATCTTTTTTCTTTTTGGATTATAGTGCATAGTGTATGAGAATGTTGTAAAACGTTAATTATGTTATATTTCAAAGCTATTGATTTTACTTTCCTACTTAATATAGAGTCTCGTAAGATCATGATCTAACGCCCTTCCTTCTCTTTACCCACTTTAAAGTACCTCAAATAAGGATTAAATTTTGCTTATGACATCCATAATTGTTGCATCTTTTAAATGAAAAGGATAACAACAAGCCTTGAAAATATCGCGCAGTTTATCTAATTATAACTTCCTATGCTTTATATCTGTTAAACTAAAGCTTCTTAATTTATATGACTTAAAAATATAATTTTCATGTAATTCGAGTGATTGGTTTGAAATTAAGAAGGATTCCTTAATAAGTATCCCTTACATAAATATCTCTTTCTTATTTCTGATCGTTTTGTTCAAAAAGTAAACTAATGAAATAATTACTATGTATTTCAATACGCAGATTAAGTAATATCGTCTATTTCAGTTTCGCAAAAATATTTTCGTTTATTAATATCAAGATTTCCATAATTTTGTCCTGGTAATGAACGCAGGCCGACTAACTATAAATTGTGCTTATGTTCAAAATAGGCTTTATAAAATTGTTTTGTTTATTCTTTTTAATAAAATTGTTTAACCATTAAGCTCAAACCCCACTCTGTCCTTAGCCAGACTAATGCAACAATATTCAATTTCTTTTTGTATAATGTTCATTGAAATAAATTTTATCAAATTTTGGACAATTGCAATTCAAGTGTTCAAATAATATATTACTTGTTTTCTTATATTAAACGTTTGTGCGCAAATCTTCATAGGTTTTAGGTTAAAGCTGAATGTCGGGGCAACACAGTGAAAGTGTTCTATTCGTAAAGGGTTTTCTAAATATAAATTGTGGTGATTATTAAAAATATCTCACCAACACCGTAATGTTTCTTCATTTCCTTAATTTGTAAATAGCGAAGCAGTATCAAATTTGGTCATAATATACATTAAAATGATTCGCTTTTCCAACAGTTCATTAAAATAATTTGTTTAATGTAAAAAGTCAAGTTTGCTTTGAAGTCGGTGATTTTACTTAGTGTACTAACATGCCGCGACACACACATAAGTTTCTGTTACATGCCCTCTTATTTTTTCGGTTACACTTATTTCTTTTGGAACCTATTAGGCATCTTTTTGGCCTAAAGCTCCAAAACGAAACTCTCAATCGGTCATAATGAAACAGACACCGTATGTTACCGGGGGAACTGGTAATAGATCAATAATATATGCAATTCAGAAATCGATTAATGTGTGAGTGGTTAACGTTATTTAATTCGAGGTTGCCTTCATAATATAAACACATCATTTTCATATATACATATACCGTTGTATAAGGCAGTAAAGTCAATTTATCCAAACTAGTACGAAGCAGATTTATTGCCATTTATAAATTATATAATACAAAGATTATACTAATAACTGTATGCATAATACTGTTGGTCTTTATACCAACCTCGTAAAATCGAATTAAGGTAATTTTTGTAACGACAAGCGCAAACAATGATTACATATTTATTTTTTATCTTCAACTAAATGCCACTTACCAAACCAGTGTTTTGTCTGTTATCTAATGAGAAATTCAATATGGCTAGTTGCAACTTTAGGCATAACTAGATTCCATATAGGCTCCAATTGAAGAAAAGATGGAACGAAATAATAAGTTAATATATAAATAAATTTGTATTTAGTGCGCAGCAGGTTGTTTTAGTGACCAGATTCGAGCCCCGCTCGGAAAAAAATTCCGGACAGTAATTAAAGAGTTTCCAATAAGTGTGAAATCCGTCTATTGAAAAAGTTGTCTTTACGACCATATAGAATAATTGATTTACAAAGATAAACATATATAACTGTACGGATGATTATTTGAACCTCACAACTTTGATTTAATTAAATAAGAAGAAAATATTTACTTTAAAATATTTGTTATGGAAAGGTAACTTATTTTACATTAACCAGAAGATAAGCCACGATTAGTTCTTACGTACATCAATGAGCCTTTGTTTCATATACGTGGTTTACTCATTGTTCCGTAACTTTTAATTGACTAAAGTTTGTTCAGATGAAAGAAGCATGCATGTTTCGATTGTGTTACTCATCAAGCTAAATATTTAAAACCCCACAAACGCTGAAACATAAAACTATGAGAAGTAGTCTAATAAACATCCAAAGCCTATCTGTTCCAAAGTCGAACAAATGAAGCATTCCTTTGAGAATAATTATGTCCATGCACAATGCCCGTGTCCTATATTTAGTACAATTTTGTCATAATTAAAATAGTCAGATATAAATTACTAACTACAGTAGATTTTAAAATATGAAGCTGAATGTTTTGAAAATGTAGACAGCAAAAGTTACATCTTTGTAGCAGTTTTTTTGAATTTAACTTATTATTTACCAATTTCACTTGGCAAAAACGTTTCACATAGTGTGCTTTTATGCAAAAGAGGACTGTCCAAAAATAGCGGGAAATTGAGCCACAAGAATTCGGTTTTCATAGCCTACTAGTCAGGCAAAGAGGTGGTATTGCATTTATTAATGGTTCGCATGGCCGAAAACATGTAAATTTTTGTACATGTTGAATGAAGTTCGGAGATCAACGAGGTTATATATCATTTTATAACTAATACGTTAATAGGTGCTTTGTATATAAAAGCCATACTCATGCTCAAGATATGTGCTTTAAATATTTAAAATGCCAACGAACTATTTGATTTATAATTGAAATTTGTGACGATGAATCTATATTTTTACTAAATTTTTGATATAATAAAATGACCTTGTTAAAATGCAGAAATCCTTCTACGTAAAAGGTATGTCGAACTTAGTAAGTGATTTCAGTTATTTGCTGCTCTATTTTATTTTATCAAGTTTTCGGTCATGATATATACACTTGACCTATTATGTACACATATTTTGCAGTATAAACTAAGTATTGCAATGTGTAGAAAAGTCATTTTATCCAGAAGACCAGTTTCATCCTTATTGGGAATTTTTCACTTATTGTCCAGAATTCTCCGAGAACAGGGCTCGAAACTGTGCACGTCTGCTTCGGAATCAGGTGCTCTTACCACCCAAGACGTTTTCGGAGCTCCACACTAAACAGTGCTTAATTATGTTTCTGAAGTGTGATCTTTAAGGAATAATATCTATTATTTATGTGGCACTCACCAAATTCTTGCTACAATTGCTGATGCCAGGACTGGAATTATTCGTCATTTGTTTTAGAGACTTACAACTCATTTACTACACAACCTTTGGTGTATGGAATTTTCATTTAAAAAAAATCAAATTATGATTCTTTATATGTTTTTTAATGCGTTAGTTCAATTCGGCAAAAAATGCAAATAAAATAACCTGATCTTCCATTACAATACAGGCACAAGGCCACCTGAGATTGTAATTTTAAATAAACGTACAATGACTGCATTTGATTATATGTATGTTGCCGGTATAAACCAGACATTGAATAACACAGCAAATGATATTCTTCAATAAGACTGAATCCCTCCTTATTGGGCATTGCTCGCGTTTTTTTCTAGAATTTCCGCTACCATGATTAGAAGCCTGGGACATTTGGATAGTCAATAGCGACATCTGGCTTACATCACCGAAACCACACATTGTATCAAAATTTTCGGTTGCATATTTTCAGTCAGTCTTTTTGTTGGGTTGATAATTTTAATTTGCTTTAAATATCTATAATAAAACAAGAAGCGATAACACTTAATTCAAGTCGAACCACTTTAACTATATATTCATGCTTTAATCTAGGAAGAACCTTATTTTGTGCAAAATTAGATCCACATAAATGTAGGAATCGTTTTCATTCTTGTTACAGTAAACAACATATCAACAAAAGCATAGTATGAATTTGTTTTAATAAATGAATTCCACCTAAAGGAAAAATAGACTAAACAATTCGCATTAGTCAGTATAAAACTGGAAATTGTGTGTAGTGTTATGTGCGGCATTGTGGCACATTGGTTAGAGCACCAGATTCCGAAGCAGACGTGCCCAGGTTTGAGCCTTGTCCGCGGCAAATTCTGGCCAGAACATGATGAGTTCCCAATAAGGACGAAGCCGTCAACTGAATGAATTGCCTTTTCCACACTATAAAATACTTAGTTTATACTGAAATATGTAAGAAATTAATGGGTCAGGTTCTTATTTCGAGATCGCAACCTTGATAATAATAACAGCAACGTATAGTTTAACGGGAAGTTTATCGACATTAATCAGCTGCTTTTACAACGATCAATTTCAGTGGAAACTTTTTTAAGACGAGCACACATAATAGCTATCAAAATACTATAAACACTCTGCAAATATCGGTAACACGGATTTTTATGGGAAAGCTAATTTTATTTGAATTTGATGGCATGCCTTTTGGTCTGTACGTGCCATTAAGATTCGGGCTGTCCAGAAAAAATGGCAAATCGAATTCGAATAAGTTCAACATTTGAATAATTCACTAACAGATTAAAAAAGCTGCATGATGAATTCTAGTTGAATTAGTCGCATAAAGGGCAAATGTTTAAGATTCATCGTAGTCACATGAGTTAATTATGTAAGAATAATTGTCAATTTCACATTCACGTGAGCATAATTTAGCCAAATATTTTGTTGAATTATTAAATTACCCAAACTTTTGGTTTCCAAAATACAGATTGATAGATTAAGATCAATTAATGGAGAAACTGGATAAATTGTAAATTGAAGTCGTTACAAATGTGTGTGCTATAATAATTTATTATATATTAGTCCTAATAGGGAATTTAATTTTTATCTCGTATGTCACTGTGTCAGGTTTAGCTCTAGGATATTTTATGTACATGGTTTTGAATTATCGAAATAAATTTTAATTATTTTTTTCGAATATAAATGTTCAATTCAACGGCTAAATAAACTGAAATATATGTTGAAATTGCTCATTTTAATACCTTGGTCCTAGCCGAATTTTTCCAGTAAATGCTTTAACGAATGCTTATGAACCAAAACTGTAAAGCATACTTTAAAGATATGATATAGTTTCGGTCCGAATAGCCGCATGCATACGGATGAATTGCTGGATAGACGTTTTAAAAATGCAATAATCATATGCGCTCCAAATTCAATATTGCAGACAAAGAAAGTTTTGTTTTACCGTCTCCGAATCTCTCAGGTGAATATAGCATAACAATGCACAGAAAGCCTTGCCCGCTCAAATTAGAAATAAAATAGTCTGCTGCATCTCGAAGGGAATTGTGGAATTAGTTAAGACATGGAACAAAGGAGTATTTTGTATTAACATTCGTGATTTCCGGAAATTTTGCATTAAAATTTGTGCATTATATCGAACCATGCAATTACGTATAGAAAATGCAAGATTTTGTCAAAATAAATTCAAATCTGTGCACGATGGCACACATAAATGAAAAGAAATGTTTTATGGTGCGTTGTCCATATCAAATGTTTTCATTCATTGCAATGTCATAACGCATTCCATGAAGCATTTAAAATTTATTTTACATCAGTTTTTGAGTACGCCTAACTTTTTCCATATAGGTAAAATTATTTAGTCTTATTACTTCAACTTAATTGGTGATAAATGACCCAAAAGAGCTTTTGTGCACTTGGAAATTAGCATCACGACTGTTGCGAATATTTACAAACTATTATTAAAAGATAGGGCCTTTGAATATGTTGGCGATACGGACAAGCACAAAGTCAATTCGAAACTTTGTTCGATATTGCATTTTTATTTAACAACCCAATCTTATTTGTACATACATTTATCATTTATGAGTTTTACGTTATGTCATATCTTTGAGTATGCATTCGGCTTTTTTATAAAGAATGTTTAATACATTGTTTATATTACTAATGTGTTCCGTCCTAGTCCTTTTCCTTCTTGTCTTTATTTCTTATCCTGACCTCGTTTAAGCACAGTAACAAAGTCTCATGCAAATGAATGTTGAGTTACGTTTCTGGTGTGATTGAATATATCGGACTGACATAAATTGTTTTTGTAGTATGATGTGGACCGTTTTTCTATTTAAAAATACTAAATTTAGGTTCGTATATTCAGTTAAACTGTTGAAATGTAGGAACGAAAACGTTATAGTCTCATTTTAAATTTAATTTTACAATTAATATCAAGTAATAACTATTCCACAAACATGCTCGTTAAATTAAACGAATATTGGTTGCGCTGGCGGCGATAACAAATACTATAATCAAGGTTGCTATATTGATATAAGCACCTGACCCATTAATTTCTTAAATATGTCAGTATAAACTTAGAAATGTATAGTGTTAAAGAGGCAATTCGACCAGAATACCGATTTCATCCTTATTGCGAACTCATCACGTACTGAAAAGAATTAACCGCAGACATGTCTCAAACCTTGAACGCCCTCTTTGGAATCTGGTGCTCTAACCACTGAGCCACATATTAGTTCAAATATCACCAAAAGAATAAACCAAAGTCTGCATGAATGGAAAGTATAATCTCATGTGCACATTCATTTCGTGCTTCATGGCGACTCATCTTTAGGAGCCTGTGTTACACCCTTTAACCATTATATATTTGGTCAAAGGGTGTGAGACAATTGGACAGTAGAATCTCCTATACGATTTTGTAAGCAAACAGTAGTGAAGTTAGCTTCATGCAAATTCTTCGAAAATGCGAATGCAAATTCAAATCACTAATTATAATATACACAGATCCCGTTAATGATAATGAATCTACGGTTGCCTAGTCGGCACATTGTAACAAAAAAATGGATTTCCTGATAGGCTAAATTTTACAACGTAAAATCAATGAAAGCTGAAGTTGATATTAGCTCTGGTATAATTCAATTACATGATGAATCGGTAATAATCTGTCAGAATTCAAGTAGGCAACAAAGCTTTCTGCATTTCACATGCATCTATCAAGAACAAATTACTGGTTTTCATCATTAAAAGGAAATTTTCTTGTGCTCTACGCAGTCAAAATAGGATTTTCTGATACAATTGTCTATTGCGTTACAATCAATACCACTTGGACGTCCGTAAAATCTTGATTTCATTACATTTAAATGTGCACAGAGTGTCAATTTACGTGATTGGGATAAATGGCCACCTATGCAATAGCATTAACTGTCTGTTAAATCACGACAAATTGATTAAACATGTCTTATCTGAACAGCTCTAACAGTCAAACATCTAACTTCAGGCCCTTTCCCACATACTCTAGTTTGTTAGCCCAAACCGTCTAGTTGTTTTTCCCAGTACGAAAGACGAAGTCAGTAAAGACAATCCAACAGATTTAATATTGGGATTCAGAAATTTAATATAGCAACACGCGTTGTCGTTATATAGCCTCCCGAGTAATTAAATACAAAAGAATTTAATGAAAGGCGTTTAAAGACAAATGATAAAATTTACATGTCGACAAATACTTAAATAAGAAAAAAATTATAAATAAGTTTCTATGTCATCATTTCATCGTTTCTACGCTAATCAAATTTATCAAATAATCGAGGAATCACATAAATTAAAATACAAATGTATATAACTCACCTATGAAAACCATATTGGCAGATTATATCGATCATAACGAGGGCGATCGAAATGAAACAAAATCAATATTAAATTCATTGTACCCTTTTTATGTGCAAAAACAAAAAGAAATTTTATCAGATATAAGAAAATTTTCTTTCTCATGGTCTTCTCAAATATCTACTCATGAACATATCTTTATATATAAATTGGAAAGCAAAACAAGATAGAAATATGTTAACATAGAGAGAGTGTGAAAAATGGAAACCAATCAAATTGCGTGCGTCACATCCAGTTCAAGCTCAATGCTTGTACGTGCTTCTTCTGCTTACATAAATCCGGCTGCAATTTGTTTATCCATAAGGCTTCGTATGTGGCTAGCTCCCTTTTGTTTCTGCATTTAGTAATTACTTTGAATGCTACGTCTGGAGAACATACGTGCGTTGTTTCGATGATGTGTTGCGCAATAGCAGACGTGTATTCACCATTTTCTTATATCTGATAAAATTTCTTTTTGTTTTTGCACATAAAAAGGGTACAATGAATTTTATTAAAGCTCGCATTTCAAAACAATATTAAATTATTTGTTCAAAGAAAATTGTATAGTTCTTTCTTGTTAATTTCATTCCATAAGCGCAAATATTATTTATTTATAGCAGAATATCAACAATGTTATTAGCGTTATAAATAAAGTCGATAAACAAATACATACTAATGAATAACCAGTCTGTCACACAGTCAGTTGAGAATCTCACCTACAAGGCATTAATTTATCTATGCAGGTAACTCATTTCAGGTGCAACGCTCCACACAATTTTAAGCTAACTCTATCCCGGTTCGAGTCGAAGTATTGGCAAATTCTGGAATTTGCTGACAACTTCTCACAAAGGATAAAAACAGTTTTATTGTTGAATTAGTTTTTCTTTCATATTCCATGGTTATTTTATTTTGATAATATAAAAATTATGAAATTCTGGTATAAAACATTATATATATATATATATATATATATTTATAATGCCACAAGTGAAATTGTGTATTAGTATAATCCAGTTTGTGATCTTGATATCAACACCTGACCATTTAAGTTCATGCATTGGTCAGTATAAATTAAGAATTTTATAGTGTAGAAAACCTGTTACACTGGCAAATGTATGCACGTAATGGGTCGGGTGTTTAAATCAAAATCGCAACCTAGATTATAGTAATTATCACCGCTCGCGCAACCAATGTTTGTTTAATTAAAAAAAGGGCATGGTGTTTGTTTTATAATTACAAATCGTCGGTGGTTAGCTTGAGCTTCAATTTTTCAGAGATTCAAAATAGGTTCAAACTTTAGGTTAGGCTAACCAGAATATGTAAATTGTCATATGACATCAAATTGCGTATGGTATGCGGCACAGATCAGTGTAGCTAGCATTATTTTAATTTGACAATGAGGTTTTTGTAAAAAAACAAGTTCTACCTGCTTCATTTAACAATATATTTTTTATTTTTCATAAAAGCAACGCAAACTGGCAGAAAAACCCCAGCCAACACAATTCCTTTGATATTTATGATAAATAGTTTAAAAGAATTTATTGCAATAAAAGTCTGGAGATAAATTAATAGAATACAAGTGCACCTTAGAAGAATTTGTTGGGCGGTTCAAATTACTAAATGAAAAATTGATTAGGATATACAATTATTTTTAGATATATGTTTATAATGGAAATGTATCCAGTTTTTCTCAATTTTGATCAAAATCATTTCTTGTGAAAAACAGCTAATATTTAAAGATCAGTGGAATTAGGACCTTAATAAACGTGACTTGGAGCATAATAAAAATGAACTTGGAAGTAAAAAAGAGAAATTTCGCATGAAAAAAATGTGAACTGCAGTTAATGAAACTGGTTTAGCAGAAGATTATAAGCATATGCTAATTTGAACAACATCAGGCTGAATTAAAACAAAGTAGAAGCAACAGTAATGTAGTTTCAATGCCAGAATCTAACTTAGGCGAAAATCTTAAAACACTCACAGCATTATACCCGCATTAAAGTGTATATGTTAAATGGGTGGCTTATTTCCTGACTTTAGGATAAGTTTGAACACCTGTTGAATATTTATTTCTCTCCTGTGACAGTGAATTGGTGTATAAATGGTAAAACGTGCGATCATTCAAGTTTAGACGACGAGAGCATAAAACAGCATAAAAGTATGGTTACATATGTAGATGTTTTAGAGGATAGCTACACTTGAAACTTTGAGATAATTTGACGTATTGCTATGTTGCAACATAGAAAGTACACTTTTGGTAATAATATAAATCTATGTCAAATCTAGATTTAGAGTAGCACACACGAATGAAGTCGAAATCTATTCGGATAAGTGGTATATCGAAATATAATTATAGTAATAATCACTTGGATTTCTTAACATAATAATCAGTTATTAAGTTACCTAAATGAAAATATGCTATATATAAAAGTAAAGTAGGGAATATATTAATAATTAAAAGATTTCTAAAATATATTTCAAAAGTTAGGAATATAAGCGAAAAAAATTATTTACTTGACCGGTATATTTATTCTTTTTTTGAAAAATTTACTAAAATTATTTTATATAATGTATTTACCAATAAAATGTTGTTTCTGTTTTGCATTTGATCTGGCTATTGCAACATATTTTAAATCTTCTACCACACAATAATTAATAGGCTTTTAATTAGATAATCAATACGCCTTCATTAACTACGCTATGCATCATTCTGTAGTACACTATTTTTGAATATTAGCTACTGCTGCTTTTCCTCTCTGTTTGACCTTTTAAAAATTATTGATTTTTTAAACGATTATGAATATGATTTTTAACACTAAAAGTATCAAAGAACATTAAGCTCCTATAATGCTAAAATTCGGGATTTTCAATTTTGTGTTTGTCGTTATCCGTTCATCTTTTCTTTACTTCCGTATGCATAAACTCGCAAAGTAAGTTAATTTGAATATCGTTTAATTAACCCCGGTTATATATCCGCTTAACAATATATATATTATTATAAATCAATTAGTGTGCATAAAATTACTCGTTCAATAATCCTGATTAATTAACTGCCCATGCAGATACTCAATTTATGGCTAAATACGTATAAATGTATATATATATATATATATATATATATATATATATATATATATATATATATATATATATATATATATATATAACGTGGTACATATCTTTCTTGTGAGTGTAAACACATTGAATAACAAATCGGATAATCGCCAGTTTATTTGGAGAATTTTCAACTGCGAAAAATATTTTACCATTTCTACAACTTATTTTTATTTATTTGATTATTTGGAAGCGAACTAGTCTGAAATTCATTTTATTTTTGTTTGTGAGGGTGTGCGTATAGGGGTTTCATAACAAAATATTACTATAAATCTGTTTATTCTTGTATGCTTGGACTGGGTTTTCCCCATATGTTCGCTTTGTTGCCTATTGCGTGTAAGCTATTTATCCCTTATCATATTTTTTGTATAGAAATATTTATTTAATAAAATTAAAACCAAAAATGTATACAAACGAATTATTTTCCTTTTATGCTGAATATTATCAAAATAAACCGGCCATTAACCAATTTGTTAATTAATGTGTTTTTTCTACCTAAAAAACGATATAGTATTGAAAACTCAAAGACAATGGACACTAGACTGCCATATTTGTAAGTGATAAAAATTTTCAACAAAGGCTATGCAAAATAAGGGATATAAATTTGGACAATTTAGCAGTTATTTTTTGAACAATATGTTTCTTTTATAAATAAATTTTAAAATTAATTTTTTGATTGTTTTCAGTTTACAAACTATGAATACACTTATAATAAAGCCAACCGTAAATTGCTTGCGAAATATTGAGTTTATAAAATGTGTTGGAAACAAATGCCCGCAATAAATGTTTTAAATAAAACTTTAATTTATGGTTAATTATGTGCACAATAATTGTAATTTATTCCAGGTTGTTGCTGATTAAATAAAATTGAATTAGGCCTATTTGAGAACATTTGAATGTATTTCGACGAATAAGTCTTATAAACCTCATAAACGGTCTCGCTATCAGTAATTGCCCAAAAATATCAATTTCTAATTATATCATGAAATGTCAATTTAAAAATCATTTTTACCAAGTTTAATTGAGAAATAAATAATATTGGAAGGTAACACAACAGAAGTTTGTGTATTATTTGAATATAAAGTGGAAATTACAGTTAAATACTGATTTTTGAGGAGTACTAATTTATATGCAAGTATGTCTAAGGTGATGCGAACCTAGTAATAAATTAGTTCAGTTGTGACCAGAAGGATAAACCAATGACAGCATGAACGGAAAGTATAATCTCATGCATATTCGTTTCGTGCTTACAGGCGACTCATTAGTAGGAGCCGGTGTTAAGCCCTTTAATAGGACGGTAAAATCCCCTAGACGAATGTGTAAACATATATTAGTGATGCTAACATCATATAAAGTATCGAAAATACCTCTTCCACGATAACTCACACTATATAATATATATACCGAGTCTGAAAAGGATACCAACACTATGGATATTGTGTCAGTAACTGATACTAACATTACAGTATCGAAAAGGTACATGGTAATAATACTATGGTTTCGAAAATGCCTGTTCCACGATAACTCACTTTATATAATATATACCGAGACTGAAAAGGATACCAACACTATGGCTGTTGTGTCAGTAACCGATATCAACATTATAGTGCCGAAAAGGTACATGGTACTAACACTATGATGGATATCATTGTATGCTATATTTCACCGAAATTGAGAATTACAATTATTTCTGAACAACATTTGCCACAAGTTGTGTTTTACTCCTGTGCGTATTGTGTCAACCCTGAAGATGAGACTGGAAATAACGTCTCGAAATATAGGTGAAAGATCAATGGCGGATCTTGATCCTAAAGCGCTTTCAGACAATCAGCTAATTGAAGGCTTAAAGGAGAAGGGACAAGTGAGAACCCATCAACTGAGGCCAAAAATTACATCATCTGAAAAGATAAAAGGTTCAAGATTTTGCCGACCTATGAGTATTAGTATTATTTACACATTCGGTATATATATATATATATATATATATATATATATATATATATATATTATATAGAGTGAGTTAGCGTTGAAGTCGCATTTTCGAGATTTTATATGATGCTTGCTTCACTACTGTTGGTTTATACATTCGTCTTGGAGATTATACCGCCTTATTATTCCACGTTCCTCACCCAAATTTATAGTGGTTAAAGGGCATAACACCGGCTCTAACTGATGAGTCTCCAGTAAGCACGAAACTAATGTGCTTGAGATTATCCGTTCCGTTCATGCTGTTGATGGTTTATCCTTCTGGCCACAACTGAACTAATTTGTTACTAGGTTCGCAACACAAAATATATAATAAACTTTTAATACTTTTTCAGCGCGTGTGTTTTGGTTTTTATGTTTTCTGATTCCAGTTTGTCCTGTATTGTATTTGTTTAATCAAACTTTATCCCACTGTTCACAAAAACGGCACTATATGATGTATTAGACTTTTAAGTCCAGTTGAGTTCTGGCGTAAATAAATGGCCTTTTTATTTATGTTGTACATACAATTCTCAATTATAATTATAAATGCATAACTAAAAACACTACATGAGTTGTTTTGAAATGTTTCGCTGTGAACACTACCTAACCTTTATGCTTTTCATTAAAAAAGTCTATGTTATGCAAATAATTTAAATATGTCGTGGTTCTTTAGAAATTGCTTCGCGATTTTAGCCAGTGGACAATATCGTTTAATTATTCCGTGTGTGCCTTCGGAGAGGACACTACTCTTCACAGTAACGATTCAAACATACACTTTTAGGTATTCAATTTAGAAAAGAAATCTATTTCCTGTTATGTTGCTTTCATACTTGAATAGTAATTTTAGTGCCTCTTCGTATTGTATTATAT
Source organism: Eudiplozoon nipponicum (assembly GCA_029291075.1). Taxonomy (NCBI): domain Eukaryota; kingdom Metazoa; phylum Platyhelminthes; class Monogenea; order Mazocraeidea; family Diplozoidae; genus Eudiplozoon; species Eudiplozoon nipponicum. The sequence continues at coordinate 152,408 of JAQBSW010000474.1, forward strand.
AATTGGGCCAATTGACGAAATGTTATTTTTAATAAGTTTAAAGTTTAAGTGTACTATCTATTTTTCTGTGTCAATGTGTGCTAATATGATCTTTTTTAAATTTGTTGGACTCTTACATTTTTCCATCTGCCTCTTTAAAATGGACTCGGCCTTAAAGTGCTTAATTAAGTTTCAAATTTAAATGAAATAATTTTGTAATTAATATAAGCTGTCGCTGGTTTGCTTTGGCTCTGGTGAAGTTTCTGTATCTATTCCAATTTTAACAACTTGAGCATCGATTTAAAATTTGTTTTGGGCTCCTTAAAGCCTTTATTATCAAAAATAGATTTACACTAACGATATCCATGAATTTTTACTCATCATCATTATTATGTAAATCCAAATAAAATAGCTAAGATTAGAACACAGAAATACTACAACATGCTTCAGTTTCTAAGTTCTTATACGGAACTTTCCATTATCAGTCCTTAACATGATATATAAGTTTTAAAGAGATTCTATTGTGATTCTTATTATGTACCAGTTCTTTTTTACACGTTTTCCATTTCATTTCCTCTCTCAAAAACTATAGGAAACTCTACCTAAATCGAAAAGTCTTAATAATCCATATAAGACATAAACCACTATCCCGTTAAATTTTCTTTGTTTATCAATTGTAGGAATATGCATATTTATAATCTATATTTGAAAAGTTAATTTTAATTTATTTCAATCACGTTAAATTCAATATATTTCTATCATATAATAAATATATTTTTTATTTTATAACGCAAGCCTTAATGAATTCCATAATAACTTTTCCATGTGCAAAAAGAAAAAGAAATACTATCACATACAAGAACAGCTTCCTTTCTATTATGTAAAATTGAACATATTTTTATATATAACATGAAACGCCAAACAAAATCAAAAAATATAAACATGGAAAGAGTGCAAATTAAGCGAACTATCAATAAATTGCGAGCATCACCTACAGTTCAGACGCAATGTCTGAACATGCTTCTTCGGCTTGCATTAATCTGGCTGGAATATGTTTATCCATAAAGCTTCGTATGTGGCTAAATCCCTTCTTGTTTTGCATTTAGTAATTATCTTAAATTCTAAGTTTGGAGAACATAAGTATGAGTTGTCAAAGGTTTGTTGTGCAATTGCAGAAATGTATTAACCATTTGTTTTTATACAGGCGTTTAAGTTGCAAAGTTCTCTCATTCAAGTAATTGGCCGTCTGGTCGATTGGCTTACGTAAGTTGATGTCGAAATTAACGGCGGATTCTCTTTCATTGCTAGTAAAGGATATTGTTTTACCTTAATTAACGTTCTTAGATTAGCTGCATTAACTATGTGTGCTAATTCCGCTTGAACTTTATTTTGTGCTATTCGGGAAACTGCATCCCCCTTAAATTGAATATTCAGGAGGGCTGCTTTCATTTCGGGTAAAAAATATGCTTGTTTCTGTTTACTTTCCCTTTTAATAAATTATTCAATTTATTGTCTAGAATAGCCATTATACATTAAATCGTTTATTACTTTATTATATTATTTGTCTTTGAAATATGGAATAACCAACCTGTATATTATTGAAAAGCAGCCTGGAACGGTGAATTATTTGTTTATATATATATATATATATATATATATATATATATATATATATATATATATATATATATATATGTGTGTGTGTGTGTGTGTGTGTAAATAAACATTTTTCTATTTTTTCCGGCCTTACAATTTGTAAAAGAGAAGGTGTTTATTGGTAGTTACTTGATAAAAATATGATTGAGAAACGGTTCTTGCATCTGGTAAAATTTCTTTTTCCCATTTGCACTTTGAAAGGTACTATAGCCAATAAAGTTTTCGATCTTTTTAATTTCCGTCGTTAAGATTAACAAAGAATGCGAAATATTCAGTAAATCTCCCGGTAACCATGATTTTTTAACCAAAATTTTGAAAAAAAAGTACAAAATTCAAAATTAAATAATTATATACTATAAAATTGACATTTTTGTTATTATTTTAAAATAGGAAAATCATTAAATCATTATATAAGCATCCTTGTTCACAGGGTGACAATTATTTTGAATGTATCGCTAAGTGACTCAAAGGACTTTTTTCAAAATTTTGTTCGTTTTTATTAAATCTTATTTTGGCTATTTGTAAAGAGTTTCATTTTAGTGGAAGGTTTCACATTATACCTATGTTTAGCTAAACCATATAGCGTATTATTATAAATATAAATTTTCTACAAAATATGACATTTGGCCAACGTGGATAAGCCGTTTTATTAATTTAATGACTGGAAACAAGCTAGTGATGGTTCTTAGATTACGATGATTTCCAGATATGTGTACCAAAGTGCTCTTCTTAAAATTAGAATTCGGACGCAATGATTTAAAGAATGCCCAATAGTCGTGTATTACCAGCGATAAATTTCACTCTTGAATCAAATTTTGCAAATAAGTTTTCGACTTGTCGTTAGATTAAGAAAATTTATTTCCGTTCTTATCAAATTTAGTTTTTCAAAGTTATAAATATATAGCCATTTGAAACTCTGTCAAGCAATTGTAACAGACTAAATAGAAATTCAGATCTTTATGAAGAAAATAGAATGCCCACAATCATTTTTGTGCAGTTCATATGATTTTAATTGCCTACACGTTATGTTTTAATTTACACAATAACCTTAATCTAAATGTATAATTGAAAACAAGAATATGATATATTGAGTATAAAAGCCGATTTTAGCTTTGTCGGTATAAACACAATATTCAACTTCATTATCTGTTTTGCGTTGTCTGGTACTGATCATTGGTAGCAGGAAATTCTAGGTCTGATATTTGATCTCGAGGGCATTAAATTTTATGTCATGCTTATCTCCGTCTTTGCCGAAGAATCATAGAATGCCTTTTTGCCGACGAAACAGTGAAGTTCGTGCAGTTTTTGAAATGCATACCAACTCAACCTGTCTACTTCAGTGACAAAACGCAGATAGGATACAAATAAGCACCGTGTGTACCAAGTTTACGCTAATGCTGATACCATTAACCCACCAACATGCAAAATTAATTTGGATTTAAAGAGGTTAACTACAATATTGAATCCAATGATATAATGCAAACGAATTCCCATACAGTAATTAAAAAATTCATCCGTTAAAATTGCAATGGCATAAAGAGAAGTTTACATGATGAGGTCTCACAACGATGTTGCAAATTTAGTTAATTTAAACAATTTGCGCGAATGATTATAGTAAATCTTAGCTTTTGCTAAATCAATATTACAATTCTACGCAAAATCTACAAAAATAATTTTTTTCATATAAAAGATTGTGCAGGGATACAGATAGCTCGTTAGGCGATAGAACGAAATTTGACATTGTCTACAACGTTTACTATAAAGCTATATTCGAATAAGGATGAAATCCGAAGAAGTGTTCGGTTTGTTGTATGCTTAATTTGGAGATATATATGATTAATCCAATAGCGTCGCAATTTATTACAGATTTCTCATTACTCAAATACGGATAATTAGACCACACGAGTATCGATTTAGACTGTCCATTCATGTAAAACAGGTTATGGTTGTTGTGGTGGGCAAATCATTGAGCATACATTGTCTACTGTTGCGTTCGCGGGATGTTGCTTTGCACTATCAATTTCACAAAGATCTGATTAATCACCATTTGTCAGTATGTATCTATTTTGTCTTCGATCAAGCCGGGTGCGTATTGGTCCCACTCTTCCGAAGGTTTCAGCATCATTCATACTAACCATTGGTTAATGCGGTGTTAAACAATCTTCGTTAACTGGCGACGTTTCGGTGCCTACTATCCCGTATCATCATCATCTGGCCACTATACACAGTACAATACCCACAATAGCACATTTAAGCAAATGAGGTAACCTCGTTCAGAAACCGCTCTATTTATATATTTTTTGACTCACTAATGGTTTTAAACATAGAATTTGTCTCAGTAACTAAACTCAATATATGCATATGCCTAGCGCAAATAAAAACCCTCATTCAACAACTAAATCTGTATATATATATATATATATATATATATATATATATATATATATATATATATATGAAACCATCTATCTGCAATTAGTAGACCAGTCCTTCCCTCAGTATAATACTCACGAGTAATCACTACAAAATTTAGACTTCGAAGCATTGTGAAATAACAACGAGGAGTATATCAATTAAAGAACTACAGGAAAAATTTGGAATTTCAACAAAACTGAAGAAATCACGACTAAACTTAGAGTTTCGCGCCCCTTCGATATTTTGTGAACCAATAGTGTGTCAAATTAAGCCAGTCAATTAAACGATTATTGACAAGTTTTATGCGAAAAATATTCGTAAACTGAATGCTAGAGGTTTGTGCTTATTTATTACATACACAAACAATTTTTTTCATCTTAAATCCAATTTGATTAATTATTCAAATTTTCAAAGATCCAAAATTGTGACAAACTGTCAGTTTTATCTCAACCTCGTTTCCTCTGTTAATATTGTTTTTTCTGCAAAAAATGTAACAGAATTTTTCTGGCTTAATCACCTACAAAAAAAAGACTTTATGTAAATATACCAACTGGTAAATTGAAATTCGAATATTTTGTTTGATGAATTGTTCAAATGTTATTTGATTTATTGTTTCTGATTCTAACATTCCTTTTAACGCTTGTGTACAAGGAAAAGCAGAGGTAGACATAGTAAATTCTTCTCAATGGAGTATAACTTAGGAAAATGTCAGACATTAAAGCAGTCCACAAAAGTAAAATATATAGGATTGACCATGATTCATGAAATATTAATTGAGAACCAATACCAAAACTAACATTAATTTCATCAGTTTTAAAGATTGGTAGACATAGAGATGACAATAGAAAAGTGGATAATATATTTTTATTTCACGTTTTAAACAAGCATATACAACATTATTACCCAGATGGCCGATGATAATTTTTCTTTTGACTATGGCGACTGGCATACGCTAAGTTAACTGTGAATTCTGAAAGGAAATCGAGCCAAAGATTTCAAGCAAACGCACGCCTACTTTAATATATGCATATATATATATATATATATATATATATATATATATATGTACTCACTGTACCCTTCTGTGAGTTGTAAAAATAGGAATAATTTTATCAAAAACAGAAGAATCATTCTTTCTCATTATCTCACTCAAGTATCTACTAATGAACATATCTTTATATATAAATTGGAAAGCTAAAGCAAGATAAAATATATAAACATAGAGAAGGTGTGAAAAAACGGAAATCAATCAATTGCGTGCATCTACATTTATTTATAAGTATACACTGAGCAAGTTTTTCGATCAACTTGAAGTAAAGTGATCGACCAGGCGGTTATTACTCGAATGAGAGAACATTCTAACTTAAACGCCTGTTTTAAATCAAATGGTGAATACACATCTGCATTGCGCAAAATATCGTCAAAAAAATCGCACGTATGTTCTCCAGACGTACATTCAAAATATAATAAATGCAATAAAAAAGGAGCTAGCCACATACAAGCACTTATGGATCAACAATTGCAACCAGTTTATGCAAGCAAAAGAAGCATGTTCAGGCACTGAACTGGAACTGGATGTGACGCACGAAGATTGGCTTCCGTTTTTATCACTCTCTATGTTGCATATTCTATCTTGTTTTGCTGCAATTTATATGTATAAGATAGTTCATTAGTAGATACTCATGTTTCTAGTATCTGATAAAATTCTCTTTTGTTTTCCAAGTAGGATGATTTCAATAAATCTACTAAAGCTCGCATTTCAAAAGAATATATATATTGATCGTTTCTATTTTCACCATTTTTTAAAATGTAAGAACAAAACAACGTACTCCATGGAATAACATTTATTAATAAATCTTATTTCCACCAGTATCTACAGCCATTGTTCTGGATTCGTTAGTATATTCGTTCATCCAATCCCACTGTACATTTGTTGTAACCAATCTCCTCTTCGTTATTCTAGCCTTTGTTTTGCGCAATTTAGACCACTACTTTTGTGCAATTTAGACCCCTCCTTTTGCGTAACGTCATTTGGTGTGTCATCGCTTTCATTGTAATTGCGTCCGTAATTGATGTATGTGTTGTATTTTGCGAAGCGTTGGCTATTTTTAAAGGCATGTCAGTTATGTCTTTGTTCCAGTCCAATTTAATTTCTTTTGAATTATTTTCTGCACGTTTAAGCAGGGCTTCAGCTTATTTATTGCAATAGCTTCAAAAGCCAGAAGCATTTTCTCTGTTTTTGCCTTGTAGAGAACTAAAAAATTGTTACTACTAACGGCATGACCTGTGAGTAGTACATGCTCGCAAATTGCTGATTTTTGTGCAGGAGCTGCACCCCTCTTTAATAGTTTTGAGGGAGATGCTGATTTATTCTAGTTTCGAGCCTCCTTTTTGATCTGCCGATGTACTGAGCGTTGCAGGTACATTGAAATTTGTATACAGACAAAGGTGTTGACGTCACAGAGAGGCTATCTTTTTTTATTCGTGCGCATCAGTTTTGTTGTGTTGAACACCACTCTCACCTGTATTGATGGAAACTGTGCTTTTGTCGCTCAAATTACTTTTCGTTTGAAGATTTCCGCTGGAAGATCACCTCCAAAGGGAACACTAAGCGTTACTCTCTGAGGAGTTTTGTTTTCCTCCAAATTGGCCTCGATTTTGTTGTGTTGCCTCAAGTTGTATTCGATGAACCAGTCCGGATAGCCATTATTTCTTAACGCTTCGCGAAGCAAATTTAGCTCTACTTCAATGTTGTCCGGTGAACAAATCCTGCGTATTCGTGTGCCCAAATTTATTATTAGGTTCCTTTTGTACGCCCTTGGCACACCACATATAATGGATATATTGTTCAGTCCAGCTTGATTTCTTGTGAACTGACCTTGAGAGAGTGCCTTCTTCATCTCTCGTTATTCCTACATCTAGGAAGGATAAATATCCGTCTTTTTCTTCTTCTATTGTAAACTTGATTGCCTGGTCTACCTTGTTTATGTGATGTAGCAGTGAATTTGTATCTTCATCCTTTTCAACACCCATGAAAGTATCGTCAACGTAGCGCACGTAAAAATGAGCTCCATTGATAAATGGTTTTAAACTAGTTGTTTCTAAATGGTGCATGTATATGTCTGCCAATACTGGTCCAAGAGGACTACCCATACCTATGCCGTCAATTTGTCTGTAGAAGACTCCTTGGAATACGAATTGTACATTGGATGTGCATAATAGAAGTAGTTCTCTCATGTCGTAAAAATTCACATAGGATATTTATGGTTTTATTTACTGTAATGCTAGTAAAGAGTGACTTTATATCGAGGGACACTGTTTTCCTCTCTTTCAAATTTAGGTCGCGAATTTTTTCTACAAATTGAAAGCTATCCTGTACAACGTGGTCTATTCTTCCTTTCATGATAGGTTATATAATCAGGCATAATAGTCTGGCTGCCCTGTGCTGTGGGGAATTTATCATAGATAAAATGAAAGTATCGTCAACGTAGCGCACGTAAAAATGAGCTCCATTGATAAATGGTTTTAAACCAGTTGTTTCTAAATGGTAGCATGTATATAGTCTCGCCAATACTGGTCCAAGAGAGATTACCCATTACCTATGCCGTCAATTTGTCCTGTAGAAGACTCCTTGGAATTACGAATTGTATACATTGGATGTGCATAATAGAAGTAGTTCTCTCATGTCGTAAAAATTCACATAGTATGTTTATGGTTTTTATTTACTGTAATGCTAGTAAAGAGTGACTTTATATCAGAGGGACACCGTTTTCCTCTCTTCAAATTTAGGTCGCGTGAATTTTTTCTACAAATTGAAAGCTATCCTGTACAACGTGGTCTATTCTTCCTTTCGCTTGATAGGTTATATAATCCGGCATGACAGTCTGGCTGCCCTGTGCTGTGGGGAATTTATCATAGACAAAATGGGCCTGAAAATGCGGAAGTTTTTCATTGTTGGTCATTTTTGTTAACCTATGGGCAAATCACTATAATACTGGTTGGCGTTGAACCTACGGGCTTGGCATCTTTGCATTCTGTAATAAAAGCATTTTTGTGCTCTATGTCGATTTCTTGTTTAGCTTCGACCTTCGTAATATACTATATATATATATATATATATATATATATATATATATATATATATATATATATATATACATCGGCACCAAACGATCAACCAATATCCTTGCAAGTAACACAATAAGGAAAGAAATTGAATACAAAAAAAATAAATATTCAACACCAATCATAATATTTACACCTATTCAACGGGTGTTAATCACGTTTTTAAGATGATAACCAAACGGAAATTTATAGTTGCAGCTTTAGCTCAAAGCAATTGTGCATCAGATACACCTGAATGAAAGGTTGAGAAAACCCATGGGTTACTAATTAGGAGAGTAATGCACGCAATGTGCAGCTTGGGTGGAAGTGGTTGAAACCAGCTCTCTCTCCCAACCTCCCGCGGTTCAAGACTGAATTTCTGGCAAATAATTGATGAGTGAACCCTTTTTGCACCTGCCACTGTTCTTCCATTAGTTAACTGTACACAAATATTATAGTAACTATAGCAGAACGTCTGTAATGTTTGCCGAACATGTTTTAAGAACCAAAAAGTGAATTCTGATAAACAAATAATATTTTGCAAATCAAGTTTAACAACCAAGGTACCCCAATTCAATATAGTTTTAAACAACATATTTGAGTCGTTAAAGTATAACTGATACCATTGTACGGATATTAATTCTATGTCTAATGCATATTATTGTAAAAAAAATGTAATAAGCGGAAACTTGTTATGATTGTCATTCTGGCACTCTGATAGGCCAACTGTTTGATTTCGTATTTGGAATTATGTTGACTAAGCTGTAGCTCAACTCTAATGAGTTTAATTCTCGCGAATACTTAATTATCGAGAATTTATACTTGCATTATTAATATTTTGGTAGATTTTTAATTTGTTATTACAGACCATTGAAACCTTTTATTCCCTAACTATTCGTCACGTCCACGTTTCGGTTAGCAATTAATTTATTCAAAAGACTGGTCATTCGGTGTTTTTTCAGACATTCATCGAATTTTATGAGACCATAACCTAATTGATATTTCAACGTGTTTGCATAACTGTATTATTAATTGCGCGAAAATTTATGTTTACACATTCCACTGCTTATGCAAAAATAGGTTTTCATTCCTCTAGTCTATGTTCACATTGACTGTTTTTATTATATTACGTGAAAGTAAAATTATAATGAAATACTTATATGTCGAGAGATAAATATATCGAATAACGCCCCACGTACACTAACAAGCGTCCGGTAATATCTATTTCTTTATATACGCCAAAATGTGTATATAGATATTTTTTGTCTCTTCCACAAAGAAAGGTATATTTAGATATTTTAAATATTTTTTTCGTTTGGCAAGATATCTTTACATATACGTGTAATTAATATGATATGGCAAACCTATTTTGGAATAAATTAAACATGTACAAAAAAAAGGAAATTCATCATTATTCTTAATAAAATTTTGATAGACTTCACTCCAATAAATGTGTTGTATATTCGGTAAACCGGGCTATTCATATTAAATTTAATGCATATTTTATAAAAACTAAATCAAAAATGTAATTTGAGTTTGCATGATAATGCATTGTTCTATTATACAATGTTTACGGCAGTTTGTAATATATTGCAGTTCGAATATATTTTCTAAATTTTATAGATGAAGGGAAGATTCACACTAAAATAAATGTGAGTACTACATTCAACTGGAATGCAACTTATGCCCGGTAATTAATTGATTGCACTCTAGCTTTTTTCAGTCTACATTTAAGACTATTTCAATAATAGAATTTGAAGGATATACCGTGGTTGTTTTGTTAAACTCGATTTAAATACCTTAAACTTATTACGCGCCATTATATCGTTAACACTGGCTCAGCTATTTTTTATAAATATTTCGTAAAAGATATAATTAAATGGTCAATGCTGGCGCGGGATGTGGAAAAAATAACGTAAATCAAGTTCGCGCAATTCGTATAAAAAAAAATCCTATTAAATATACCTTGGTCAGTGTAAACTTAGCATCGTATAATGTAGAGAGGACAATTCATCTAAGAGAGAATTTCGCCCTTATTCGGATCTCTTCACAATTTTACTACAGACAGAAGCTGGAATATAGGCGTAACCAGTATACCAGATATACTTATATATATATATATTATGATGATTACTTTATACTGACAAATTTATAATAAGATTTGTGCTAATATCAAACTTGCTACCCTGACTTTTAAAAAAATCATGAAGGGTTCCAAATCTAGCCTTAAATGCGATCGATATGTTGCTTTTAAAATTGCAGGTTATTCAACAGACATGCCATTATTTCGAAGGCGGACAGACGCGAATGTCACGGTTCAGACATGAGTTAGAAATTTATTAATTTTACGAATTGCAAAATATAGGGATTTCTCGGAGCAGATCATTAAATAGGTATCTCCAGTTTATGCTCAAGGCTGAGGTTTGTTTATCCATTATGTTTTATATTTTGTTGTATCACGCCTTTAGTAACATTCGTTAAATTTCTCGACAGCGACAAGTGCGAGGTTTCTATTACATGTTTTAAAATTCCATACGGGTATTCACGACTTTATTTATTATATTCGTTTAAATTGCAACTTACCAATAATATGATTTTTACTCGTCTGGTTGTTTGGCTTACGTACGGTGATAGGCAAATTACTAATATTTATTGATAAACAACATGCACACCTGTTTCTCTCTAATTCATAAGGACAGTTGCATTACCTTAAGTAACACGCGTAGTTTAGTGGCATTAATGTGCGAATTAATGCCGCTTCATCGTTATTATGTGATGTGTATCTGATAAAATTTGTTTGGAATGGAACTATGAAATAGCGCATTAATTAACGATTAATTAAAACTTGTAGCTTTTAAACTAAAAGAAATAATTTGTTGCAGACCGAAAAAGTAGTTAAGTACTAATTTCACACATTAACAACCAGTAACAAACACAAACTAGCTAACATCTGAAGAATATTTTCGGAGAATAGAACAATAACAGGCGATAATCAATATGGGAATCAGGTATAATCCAAATGGCTAATGACGGCAAGTCGTGAAGGTAGTGTCTCTCGAATTTCAATGTCTGTAACTATATTTGCTTAGCTGATAAAAGCAAATGTTTACTGACCACAAAATGAGACCATCCAATTTCCGTATGCCGTGCGTTTTGTCAATACATCGATCTGTATGCATAACGCAGAAATGTTTATTATATAATGCTAGCATTGTGATAATAAATTGTTACTTAAGATTCAAAATCGTCATGTTTCGAATATATTAAACTACGATAATCTTGAGATGGACATGCGCACACCTTATAGGGTTGCCTTCATTGAATCTGAACTAAAAGCGAAAAATTTAATAAAATAGAAGATGAAATACTTTCTATTTCAAATAATTGATAGCCTCCTTATTGTAATTTAAAAACATCCAATTTTGGATCGTTCGAGTTTAAGATTCAACTTGTAATAAAATGGTGTCAATTTTTGATGTTATAAAGAAAAGAAAATCAAAAAAATGCTCTCGATCTCTGCGTCAACTGTAAGCTTTGCAGACGTAACATAAATTCCATTGCGTACGATTGACTTCTGTAGCATGTCGAAGTTAATACTCTATTCAAATATTGATTTAACTTTAGGCAATTTTTCTTACTTTTACACATATATATTGACATTTCAGTCTAAACCAAACTTTGTGTAAGATTGCAAATGAAAATAGTTCAGTACAACAGTTTCGCATTTATTAGGAACTCATCAAGTACTGTCCAGAATTTTACCACAATCTGTTTGGTTTTGTAAATTTGCAATTCAAAATACATGCTCATATGGAGTTGTATTCATTCTATAATGTCAGTTTGGAAGTGGCCTTTGGGAAATTTATTTCGAAGTAGATGCACCCTAGGTTCGAACGGAAGGAAAGTCTAAACAAAAAAACCTTAAGTTAGAATATAAATACAAAGTTTGTGTAGTATGCGGCAGGGGTATCGCAAAGCAAACTGTCTTATATTCCGAAGTAAATTTACTCTGCCTAAAAGCGCGATTGTAGCAAATTCAAGGTAGGAATTATTGCATTTGCAACACTAGGCAATAGATAGATTGTACAGATATATAAACAATATCCTGTCAGGAATTATTAATTTAAACAAGCATTCATAACCGACATTTTGTCGGTTTTTGAAAAAATTATTGGGAGTAGTTTATTGGGTCAGCATGTTGAAATTGATGCTACGAAGGCTCAATTTAAAGAAAGGTATAATAAAAATTATAAGCTAAAAAATCACTGACAATTTTGTACAGTAAGCAGTTGGATTTCCGCAGAATAGAATTGTTACTTATTTTAAAACAAATGTGGCCCAGTTTGAGTCTATTCAGCGCAAATTCTAGCTAAAACTATAAGAGTTCCAAATAAGGCGAAACCGATCTTCGGGATAAATTTTCTTTGCTCCCTTAGGCAAAGCATAGTTTATACATTTTGGTACATTTTCGCAAACGCCTTTCGTATATATACTATTCAATATCACTTCTCCAGTAAGAATGCTGTTATTCATATAGTGAACGGTTGGATGTGGCTGGTTGAATAGTAAGAATGAAACATATGTCACAAAGAATTAAACAATAAATGATTGCTCGGGTGGTGGTAAACATTCTTTTAATCAAGTTTGCGAGCTTGAAATAAACACCAATCACATTGTATTTAACCAGTCATCGAACAACATAGTTTTGTTAGGTTGTTCGACGACCTGTTAAATACAATGGGATTGGTGTTTACTTCAAGCTCGAAAACTTGATTTAAAGAATATTCCACATATGCTCAAAATATGGAAGAACAACTAAAAGCATTAACTATTATATAACTGAAAATTTCACGTGGTAAAAAGACAGGATTACTACACTTAATAGAATCTAAGACACCAAAAAATGTGCTCCAGTTAAAACCCTGTAAGTGTAAAATTTAAGTTATCTCTAAATGGTTTCCGATTAGAATAACATTGTTCTACTGGAGAGAATGTCTTTGCTTCTTTAGTCAATGTCTTATTTATACTGGAAAAATACTATATATATATATATATATATATATATATATATATATATATATAATAAAATATCAGTAATCTTTAATTCAGTATTAATTCCCAATGGGCAAGTTGCCAGTTCTATCATGAATGTTTGGCAATGGAAATTTTCGAATTTTATATCGAAATCGATATCACATAGACTCTACAGAAATTATTTAAAGCAATTTAAATATTTTATCAAATTTAAAAATGAGTGATTGTTTTGTTTTGCCAATACATATTTATTTCTATATTAATTTTTTTTTAGTAAACACTCAGAAATAATCATGTGCTTTAAACTAAAAATAAATTTATACAAATTAAAATAACATTGCAATTTTTAAATATTTTTTATACCTTTAATTTTACTTTTAATATTTTACTCAAAATGTTTGGCTTCAGGCGAATGGTTTTAGGTTCCATCCTATTTTTATTTTAAGGAGTAAAATAACGATAATTCAAATAATATTCATCGGACCAAGATCCATTATCACATAATAACCCATAATTTTTACTTAACTTTTTCGTAAACTTGGGTCAAATTCGAGAAACCGTTAATGCCTAAATCAAATCAGATATTTGTGAAAAACACTAAATCTACAGTCCAGTAAATTAAGGCATTTCTGACGGAAATCATATGTAATCAATAATTTTTTCAAACGTAATTGCAAGGAAGGCCAAAAAGCCATACTTTATTCATTTGGAATGGTAACATCAATATAATCTATAAAACCATTCCCATGTGCAAAGATAAGAAATATTTTATTGACTACTTGAACCGTTTCAATCTCCTTTTCTACTTGCACATGCTTCTACTTCTTGTATAAATGAGGCTGACGTTTTTTTATCCACAATATTTTATATTTTTCTAACTCGTTTCTTTTATAGCATTTTTTAATTTTCTTGAAGGCGAAACCTGGAGAACTCACGCGCGAGGCTTCAGTTTCTTATTTCGCAATTTTAGTCGGGTATTCACGATTTGATTTTGTAAAAGCGTTTTAATTGAAATTCCGTTTTTATCTGGTTATTACCGGACTAATTGATCGACCATCGTAAGTTGTTTTTCAAATTATCCATTTGCATTGATAAAAAAATTTTCCGTCGACATGCACACCTTTATTAAACGAACATTGGTTGCGCGGATGGTGATAACAATTATTTTAATCATAGTTGCGGTCTTCATGTAAACACCGGTCCCATTAATTATTTACATATGTCAGTATAAACTAAGAATTGTATATTGTAGAAAAGGCAATTCATCCAGTAGACCGGTTTCGTTCTTTTTGGGAACTCATCATGTACTGGCCAGAATTTGCCCCGGACAAGACTTGAACCTAGGCACGTCTGCTTCGGAATCTGGTGCTCTAACCACTGAACCATCCTGCCGCACACTACACTACACACAATTTTCAGTTATATACTAACTAATGTAACTTGGTTAGTCAATTTTTCCTTTAGGTGGAACTCATATGGCATCCATTTAGACCCAAAGTTCCAACTAACCATGCCCAATCTGTCATTACTGAACAGACACCACACTACATGGGGAAGTGTTATTGAAATGAACATTTATATAATTAAACGAACATTGGTTGCGCGGGTGGTGATAACAATTATTATAATCAAGGTTGCGGCCTTGATATAAACACCTGACCCTTTAATTACTTACATATGTCAGTATAAACTAAGAATTGTATAGTGTAGAAAAGGCAATTCACACATTAGACCGGTTTCGTCCTTATTGCACAATGGCAGGTGCGTTAATCCAAGTAACACGCTTAGTTTAGTTGCTTTACATTTGCGAGTTAAAGCCTCTTCATCTTTATTCTGTGATGTGTATCTATTTAAATTTTCTTTTCTCTAACTCGTGGGAATGGTATTATGAAATAGCGCATTAATTAACGATTCACTTAAAACATGTATTATATAATTTAATGAACGATAACTAAAAAAATATAAATTATTGTAGACACTGCAGGTAATGCAATACTAATTTAACACATTAGCACTCAGTAACAAAAACAAACACGCTTATAAATGAAGATTTTTTTGTAAAGTAGCTTGAGACCAGGCGATATACAAAATGGAAATCCGCATAATCGTAATAGATAATGGCAGTATGTCATAAAGGCAGTATCTAATAAAATTGCATTGTCTTTAATTATACTTTCTTAGCTGAAAAAATGCCTTCTAAACAAAAAATGAGACCTACTTATTTCCTTATATCGTGCATTTTGTCAATACATCGATCTGTATGCATAACGCAATCACGTTTATTATTACTTTTAAATAAAACTTTTCGGGCGAAAGTTTATTACTTTACGCGAAAGATATATTTAAAAAGACTTTTAACATGTTAATTATGATTTATTTTCAGCAGCGCAATAATCTTTTGTTAATTAAAATACACAAACGTCTTGTTTCATCACTAATTAAAATACAGAAATCTTTGTACAGACGTACGCACACCTTATAATGATAGCTTAGATTAAATTGAAATAAAAGCTAAATATTTCAGAAGACGGATATTATAAGGTTGCATCTCTAAAAAACAGCTTTATCAATGTTATTAGAATGGACCCTATCTGGTTCTTTCGAATTTAAGGTTTCAATTATACCAGCGTGTAGCAATAATTGATGGTATGAAGCATAGAGGAGCAGAAATGCTCTGGCTTCAAGCATCGCGGGTAAGGTTTGCAGATGTAAGCCAAATGTTCAATGGTTCGATTGTATTCTATATATGTAGAAGCAAATACGGAAGAGTGTCAGTTCATGAAACCGGATTTCAGTTATAAGCTCAGCAAATTCTTAATTATTACAGGAAAGTATGTAATATGCTTTTGAATTTCACTCCATTCAAATCTTAATCATACATTAGGCAAATATTCTCTCTTATACAAACAGATCGGCTCTGGCTACAAAGATTAAAAGTGATACCAATAAGAATAACGCGTAAGTGCTTTGCGGATAGGAATTGCATGTATCGCGTGAGTCTTGCGGCGCAGGAGTACGAATGTATATCGATGAACCGAATGACAATTTTTTTGGATTGCCAAGGAGCTAACGACGAGTCGTCTAATAATTTTGCAACCAGGTTCCTTCTGATGATTTGCATTGGTTGTGTTCGTCAATTAATTACTTAAATCACCCCAGGATTAATTTACCTTTACGTACGTAATCATTGATTGCGAAACAATTATTTGAACAAAATTTGTAGGTATTAAATATACTTCAATTCAGTTATATATATATATATATATATATATAAATATATGTATATATATATTTCAGTACTGGCTAAAATTTATTTAAGGTGGCAAATGAAATTTTATAGATGTGCAATTCAATAAACATACTGGCATGGAGTTGTGTCCATTTTCTAATGTAAGCTTCGAGGTGGCTTTTCGGAATTTTAAGTCGAAGACGATGCACTTTTGGTTCCATCTGAAGGAAAGTCAAATAAAAAATCTCAAGTTAGAATGTAAAATAAAATTGTATGCAGTGTGTGGCGAAGTGACGCTGCGGATAGATTCCAAGACTCCGTAATAAATGTGCCCTTGGTCGAGCCCGATCTGCTGTAAATTTCCAGGTAGTACTTGAGAAGTTCAGAAAAAATAGCAAAAGCTATTGTATTTTTTAAATATTTACATCATTTTAAAACAATCGTACGCCAGTTTATTAAGTGCTCTGATGATAAACGTACAAGGTTGAAACTTGTCAGGAAATGCGAATGGCGGTGAAATTGCTACATTCTGCGACCAACTTTCCGAATTGAAATTTTTGATTAACTTGTTTTATAAAATTGATTAGAAGAAATTATTTTTCCACAAATGCAATTAACAATTGTATTATTATAAAACGGATGTTCTAGCGACAAGCAGAGAAAATAATTTTGTTTATGATATCAAGTACTGACGTTGCCGACCCTTTGCTTTAAATACAATGTTTGAAACATAATCTGGCTAGTGTGACTAATAAAATACATCATAGATGCAACAAGATTTACTCCAGTTAAACGAATTTGTTGCCGTGTGCTTAAAATCATTTTAGAAAGACATAAACTGTAATATTTGTAACTATCGGAGTATTAGCTACTGTCATCACCGTCAAGTGCAATTTCTTTTCAATTTATCAATAATGATATGCGAGATATACCTATCGCCCTGTTTTAGCCGAAAATACTCCATTGCGAGTTTTATGAGAGAGTGAGAATTTATCTGTACAAACTTGCATTCCATAATTATTTTTACTATCCGAACAATCATTGAGAGATAGATTGACCTGTTTTAATTTAAATAAGTTTTCACAACTTCTTTAAAACTAATCTTAAATACATTGACTATAGTATTATCAATTTAATAATGGATTGTGTAACAGAAAAAATATTTAAGTAAATTTTATTTTTCTCAACAACTATTGAGATGGATATACTCGCAACTGTCGTCTTCAGATAAATAAAATTATTCTACTTGTTCATCTTTAAATAAAACATTTAAAATATAATACCAGCGTTTACAAAATATTAATCCTATAAAAGCAAAATTATTTAAAACAATGAGAGTAAATGCGTTGAAATATTTGGTGTCTAACATTTAGCGCTTGTAAACATTTTTCAACAAAACATTTTTTCAGATACGAGAACTGTTTTTTTTCAATTTTCTCTTCAAGTATCTAAAAATGAATATATATTCAGAGGAAAAACCATTGAACAATTTGAACATGAAAAGGCTGCGAAATGATGCATCAAACAATCGATTTCGTGCATCATTTCCTGCTCATGTTTAATGCCAAAACATAGTTATTCTGTTTGTATAAATCAGTTTTCAGTTTGCTTATATTAATTTACATATATATAGATATAAATATAAATCAATATATTTATTTTTTATGGTTGGATTCCGATTAAATGTATACGCAGTCAGTATAGATTTTACTTTACATAATATTGGTCAGTCAAAAAATAATTACGAAAACGGTTGCAGCTGGAGCTCAAACTGTTTTACATTTTCTTAGGGGCATTGCAATTAACTGTAAAATATATTCTGCACACTAAATTCAGTTTACAATTATTTATAATATTTGGATTTTTTCCATTTAATCTTTTAGGCGGAACCTTTTAAGCAGCCCTTAGTATATCGCTGAGATCTGTATGAATTATTATTTACGCTGTGTATAATTGAGGATTCACATTCAGGAATTGTGTTTGTTGATTGTGTAGAAATTAGTTGGTTATTAAAATAATAAGTACAGTGTTGGAAGAAGACGACCGGCATGTCGATCAGAATATCTATTTAGAAAATTATAAACGATTTTTAAGTGAGGGCATGATCAATATTTCAACGGAAGAAAAATAATCTCAAAATAGTATTATTGGCCTGTTCGACCTGACAAGAATACACTAAATACTTATAGTAAATGAGCCACAGATGGATGAAGCCAGCTCTTAAGTCTAAAGCACAGATAAACTGAGTAATTGCAGACTTAACTCCATTCAAAGACTCTTCCTTGGTTTTTAATAAACTATATTCCTTTTTTCATTTTCTGCACAAACGTAAACATAGAGACTAATCATTAAAAAACAACTAAAATCGCCAAGTGTATAATTCCAAATTGTGAGAATTTTTACAACTAGCAATAATTAACTTACCAGTGTAGCAAAATTGTTATTTTGATTTGTATAAAATATCACAATCTAATCAAATTATTGTTAGGTGCGTTAAAATGATATTCAATAATCATTGGCTAAATTCAGAATTTAACAGATTAGATGAATAGGAAGTAGGAGGACTAAATTCAACGCTGATTTAAATAAACAGTGTTCTATTAGAGGAGGAAATATGTTGTAAAAGTTAGCTGAAAATAACTAAAACGTTTGGAACACCTAAATGTTACAAACAAGAAAACATTAGATAGTGTTGTATAATGGTATACTTTATTGACATCTACATTTTAGAAAAAATCACAGTTTAACGATTGTTGAATCAAATGGCAGCACATTATTTTTAATTTAAATTTATTTTAGTTTAGTTTCTCTTTCCTTTTGCGACAGTGGAACGCCTCTTTTATTGTACTGTATATAAATTAATGCATGCAGGCCTAAATCGAATATCGTTCAGCTTGGCATGTCGCGAAATTTTATAATGACAGGTAGAGTTTGGCTAGACGGTACTACATGTTGAAAGCTAATTCCACTAAGATCCATTTGAAAGTACGGCTGACGAGAATTTTATACCTCGGCACATGATCGTGCGGCTTAGTTGTGTAGGGAATGGGTTGCTTCATTATTAACAAATTGATCCCGGATTCGAATCTCAGTGTTAAATATTTCTGAGGACAACTGATCAGTGCCTAATGAGGCCATACATTTCATTTGTAATTGATGGGAATTTACTATCGTTTTGAATATAAATGATGCTATTAATGTTCTATTTATCATAATTTCGGAAGTTGTCATAGAGTCTCACTTATAATGGCAGATCGGGTGTACGAAAAAGGATCTTCAGAAGAAAAGTGATAAATACGAGGATTCAACGCATAGAATGACTAAATAGAATATATAAATTGGTATAAGACAGCAAACCACATGCAATTTACATCTTATGAGTATAAAAAATGCTGACACAAATGAGAACCGACTACTCTCGAATTCGAATACCGATAATGTTGAACCTCCATTAAGACGGGAAACAGTGTAGAATTTCTTCATTATTTGCAAGTACCTATTAGGTGTTGCGAACCTAGTAAAAAATTAGTTCAGTTGTTTCCAGAAGGATAAACCAAAGGCAGCATGAACGGAAAGTATAATCTCATGCACATTCGTTTCGTTCTTACTGGTGACTCATCAGTAGGAGCCGGTAAAACGCCTTCAAACCACTATATATTTGGGTGAGGAATGTGGGATAATAGGACGATACAATCTTCTAGACGAATGTGTAAACCTTCAGTAGTGAAGCTAACAATATATAAAGTCTCGGCAATGCGACTTCAGCGCTAACTCTCTCAGAACAATATATTTACCGAGTCTGTAAAGGATACTAACACTATGGATTTTTTAGTTAGTAACCGATACCAACATTATTGTACCGAAAAGTTACATGGTACTAACACTATGGATTCCGAGTCGGTACATGATATCAACATGATGGATATCGATATGTGCTATAGTTCACCGAAATTGAGAATTACAACTATTTCTGAACACCTGTTATTCCAGTTAATCCATACACTCTGACCTTGTTTGATACCAGTTATCACATTTCGCGGTAAGCATGACGTCATTCAATTCAATATATACCAGTTAAATACTGTTTGTTGCGGTGAACTAATATATATGCAAGTATTTATTAGGTGTTGCATGAGATTATACTTTCCGTTCATGCTGTCTTTGGTTTATCCTTATGGTTACAAATGAACTAATTTGTTACTAGGTTCGCAACACCTAATACATTCTTGCATATATATTAGTTCTCCGCAACAAACAGTATTTAGTTGTTCATTATTTGTTGTACTATTCCATTTAATTTTCTGCCGAAAATATAGAAACGAGAAAGTGTGAAATGGAGCAATTTTTGGTTACATAATTTAAACAGACTCATTTCCGACTAAATATGTGTGCATGTTTTTAGCATTATCTACGATATTTGTATTATCCGTCGATATTGTCTATGGAAAATTTATTGGTAATTCAGGACAAAATTAATAAGAAATATTCTCATGGATTTCACATAATTCTAATTCATTTTCACAGACGATACAGGTGTTTCGAATTATATTAAAGCTTGCATTAATAAAAGATAAATATATATATATATATATATATATATATATATATATATATATATATATATATATATAGCGATGTGCAATTTCTTAAGCACTTTGATTAAGGCTTTTAAAATAAAGCCAATTCCATTTCTAATACTTAGTTTGATGTTCAATTAAAGTTGTTTGATAAAATGTATGAAAGACCTGTTCGCATGTTTTATTTGGCAAAGCAATGGCTCCGGTTCAAGTTGCGATCTGGAGTAAAGACTTGAGTATAGTAGTATCCGTTAGCATTACACTCATCCATAATACTTGAAAATCAAATGTTAAATATAGGTGCGTCAATACTAAATTGTCTGATTTAAAGGGACTTTTTGGGTGTTCTGATATTGGCTTATTGTTTTTTCTTTTAGATATTGTAATAACCTTTTTCGGATTTTCCATTCATTTTTTCTAACACACGATGAGATTTTCATTCGTATATTCTGCGATTATAAAAATCCATTTTTTATTTCTCTTGTCTGTAAAAATAAAGTTTTCCTTTCCATATTCTCACTAGTTTCTACTTATCGAATTTATTCATTGTGTCTTCTTATTATGCTCTACAACCTAGCGCCAGGTGTGGGCTTGACAAAAATCAATTTGAACATTTCGAATCTAATTATTTTCTTTATTATTTGTGCTATAATTTTCAAACAAAATTAGTCAGTCATGTTTGACATTTGAATTTATATTTTACTTTCACTTACTTTAATCAATTCAACGTATTAAAATTTTGTGAGCTTAACAACTTTATTTTTCTGGATAATGGAAAATTATTTCCTGAAATGCCCACCACGAAACTATAAAATTTAGCAAGTTTGCTTGGGCTACAAGCAAATGGATGCAAAATTGATATGTCTGCCAATATTTTGACTTTTTATAAAGCTAAATTTGTTCGAACTCCCTGACAGTGGTGCAGTAAACATTATCGGGCACAAGTTCAAACCAGGTATTTTTGTATGCTTACTTTCAAACATAGACGTCGAAATGATTGGATCACAGAATTGGACGTTCAGGTTTATCGTCAATTTCAAGCAGACATTTTTTTATCCTATTCCCAAAATTGGACTAAAAGAACAAAACCGACCCTAAAGGCCAAGTTCCCTACTGGGAGAATGGAAACTAATATCATAAAGATTAAATTGATGCTATTTTGCGAATTTATGATATTAGCATGGAAGTACGAGTACGAAATTGTATTATGACTTTCCACTAGAAAATCAGTGTCACAAGAAGTACTTACATCACTGGTGTCAGATGTATGGAGGAATTGCGTACGAAACTGCAACATTCCGACCGTACTAAATTTCATTCTTCTTACGTGACATAATTCTAAAATTTCGTTCTCAGAATGACAAAATAACGGTTGATGAGCTGGCAGAGCGCATTGAAATAGGCTGGTGCATGCGTAAGCTAGAAAGAGACATTCCATCAGCATACGTAAACACATCAAGTCGACGTGACATACTTGTTGCAGATTTTAACGCCTTGCATACTTAGGTGTCCAGTGAGACATCCCGTCTAGAAAAACCAAATAAAATAGGCTCGTAAAAAGGATCTCTTCTGATCTTAATACCGTCCACGCCACAAAACTAAATGATAAGGATGTAAAAATTGGCAAAGTCGCTGTCCGTCGGCGTGAAGTCCTTCTGTTGCTACTCCTGACACTTTGAGACTAAATTATCGTATACAGCGACACGCTGCCAGAAGATATATGCAAACTTGCTAAGACTTAAATAAATGTTATTTTCCTTAATAACCGTAATGTAGATTACTTCCAGTGACATTCATAGCTGGAAAAATCTATTGCAAAAATAACGCCGAGGTGTATTTTTACGGTGACTGAACAAACCGCATAATAAATGGTCGTTACTGAGCCTCGCTTGCATGCTGCATATTTAATCGACACTGATCCAGCAATTTTGTGGGTAACGTCCAATTTTTTATTGAAGTATTTGGTACAGATTACAAAGTGACGCCACCAAAGGCCAGTCAATACAAACACGCGGTCTAGCAAATATTGGTGTGTCCTTTGGATTACGAGTTCTCCCGTGGACGTTTGTTGTTGTTCCCAGCTTATTTAAAATGGTGGTGATAAAGGTTTTGGAGCGTTGCTGTGGGTGAGTCGACAGTCATTTCCATCTTCGTAAAACGCAACTGTAATTCGTGTTATAACCCTTGTGATATAAGTTTGATTCAAGACGTATCTTGTTTAGTCGCTTCTACTATCTTGCGCCGTCTTATCGAAGTTCTTTCATACGTTAGATTAGTCGATCTTGAATTTGCAGACAATATCATATTAATATTCTTGAATAGGTTTTCAATCGTTGTTCCATCTTTGGGTATGCCTTCAATTCTATTTCCTAGTAGAAAATTATGCTCTTACTGAGTACCAAGTTTGTGTAAAAAACAAGATTGGAAAATTTTGACATGCCATTCAAATTGGGTAGTATGAGAACGGCTCGTCTGCCAGGAGGATGTTCATGTGAGCATCATAGTTCTTGGTTGGAAATACCAAGCATTATGGCATTGAGTCTACAGGATTGGCGATCTTGTTGCAGATTTCCATTGGAATCCTCTTCGTAGCATTATTTTCTTAGTAAGGTAAAGTTTGCTGCACGGTATGGTTGTGTTTATAACGTGATGCAGTGAAAACTACTAGAAAGCTATATTGCCGATTTGCCTTTCATTAAAGATGACTGTGTCATAATAATGTTGTGTAGTGGTATAGTTTTCCTTACTAGGTAAATATTGTCATGGTAACTTGATCCTCCCTCTCTTAATTCCCACTGATTTAAATGTTAGTGTGCCTAAATTATTATTTTTGTCATTATTATCGCTGTGTTAAATTTTCATGTTTTTTTGTTATTTTCAATAGTTCTATGGAAGTACAACATTCGTTAATATTTAAATTTTCATTGCTCTGCATGATAATGTTGATGAGTCTACAAAGGGTGGTAGGATTTGGTGATCCAGGCGTCGTGTTAATTGACCAATGTGCAAAGTTCATCACGCGGACTTATTTAAAGAGCTTACGTTACACTAGGGTGAATGTAAGAAGAGATATAACGTATTGGTTTAATGCGTAAATCACGAGTTATAAGTCGTTTTATGCGTCAGGCTGGAAACCTCCGACCGACTTACTGCACCGCCAATGGTACTGCTAGGTATGCGTTCTCGATATCGCAACAATATTAAAGCCCAATTTGAACAAATCACCTTTGGTGATAAACATCCCCACCTGGCAGATTCGATGAGTGGTTTTCAGATAAGTGACGACCCTTCAACAACAGCGGTCACACAACAAATTAAAGGTGTTCTAAACAGGCTTTAACCGCCACCCACTAGAGAATACCATCCTCCGATATATGGCTAATAGCAGTGTAAATTCGACAACAAGTCTATGTACGAATTGATGCTTTTAAATCAACACTGAAGCTAAAGTACACAGGACCTTATTCAACTATCAAGCCAGATTCTAAATTCTTTGTCATTGACCACATCTGCAATCATGAAGCTGTATCAACAGATCGTTTGAAGCTCGCATTTGCGTTTCTTAGTCGAAATTCCTCCACGGAAGCGAATGAGAACAAACGATTGCTCGTTTCAACGGTCTGCATACCAACAACGTATACACCAGTACAACTAAAGATAAGCACAATAACGGGAATTATCACAGAGGACACACAGGTCCGTATCAAATTAAATCCAGATAACTTATTATTTAGCCGCGGATTGTTTACGGGTGGTACATTTGCATGCACATTTAAATTTTCATATATAACGAAGAAGTATCGCATATTTCTCATACAGCTGTGAGAATAATTTATGCCCACTAGTTTAAACAAGATTAATGTTTAAATTTGTCTAAGCTGACAATTTTATCGGAAATATTTTTCTTATTTTAGATCAAAACTTGTTTAACGCGTTTTGGTCAAACAAAATAGTGCTGCAGTATTCATTCATAATACGTGTACACATAAATTTTTCAGTGAGGAAATAAATATAGTTGTATCATTGCTATTTTTTAATAAATGGGGCTATCTGTTTGTTCTGAAACACACTCCCTGCTTTTAAATTAATATTGTCTTTTATAAGTTGATCGATTCACAATGATATTTCTAATAAACATTTATTGCTTTTAAATTAATAATTTTCTCCATTGATATTTTCTGTGATTAAAATTAATTTAACATATTCTGGGACTACAATGATAAGGCGTACTACTCCATAATCTCACTATTAATTATTTATTCGATATATTTGTTTTAAAGAGATTTAAAAAAAATGTTTTTATGAAAAACTTTATTTTTTCGATGAATAAATATTTTCAGACGTTATTTTTTCATTGCTTTCAACAATTATATCCGGTTAATAAAACAGTGTAAACGAGATATTTCTAAATAGATACTATTATTTGGTATGTGACCGTTTTTTTTTATTTTTTAAACTTAATTCTGTTTAAAACAAGTTCGTCTTTATGAATTTTGAACTATATAAATCACTTAAAACATGTGCAAAACAGTCTTTGTAGATATTAACTACAACAGCTTGAAAACATTCTAGTGTATTATTTCATCGATTTCGTTCGGAAAGTTGGCACTCGCCAGCAGACTATAATTCCAATAGTACGGATTCCAAATAATAAGTGAATCAACATGTTTTATTCGAAAAAATATCCTGTTAACTATAAAATTTTAAAAACGGACGAAACGCTTTTCTATACAAAATATTTAATTATATTTATTGTTACAAGAATTATTAAAATAAGCATAAATATCCTGCTAAAGCAAGATTTTCAGCCGAACCATTGAATTTTCTGAGCTACAGTGAAATGTTTAAGATTTTCATTGATGAACTACCTGCTTTTCGCTAAAATCAGTTATATTTAAATATAGAATGTCTCTGACTAACAATACGTTGTACCATAAAAAAGTCTTAAAGCATTGTTGCGATCAAAGCATATTTAACCACCATACATTTCTCCATAATCTAACAGTCCACTTATACTTATAGTCTGATATCTTTAATATAGCCTCATTTTCTACCGTCCTGGATACAGTTATTCTTAATTGACTAGAATCGCTGAAATCTAGTTGCCGTGAATAAGTTAAGTGAATCAAAATTGGCATTTAGAAGAAATACAGACTACACTTTGATTCCATTAAATATCCACCCGTATAATACTTGCAGTAAATATATATGAATTAACTCAGTGTGTTTGCACAAGATAGCCTACTTTGTTAACATGTCATTAATTCTATGGTCAAATAGATGAAACATAAGGTTATTTAAACTAATTTGCGAATTAATAAAAGCCCACAAATATATGCCCAATATATTTTGTCAATGATTTAACTAGGTAGTCAGCGTTAATTATTTGCACAGCTATAATGATTGTAAAGCCGGGTAACCAGAGAATTCTATATCTGGGCGTTGTTAAACTCTTAATTATTGAATCCAATAGGCTTAGGCAATTGAATTACCATTGATGAGATGTGGTACCATAACTTTCCCGTTTAGTATTGTATTTAAGCTTGCTATCTTGATATAAGCACCTGAACCATTAATTACTTACATTTTGTCAGTATAAACTAGAATTGTATAGTTTAGAAAAGTGAATTCATCAGTAAACCGGTTTCATCCTTGTGGGAACTTTTCACATTATGGCCAGAATTTTCACGGACAGGACTCGAACCTGGGCACGTCTGCTTCGGAATCTGGTGCTATAACCACTGAGCCATCCTGCCGCACACACTACACCACTCAATTTTTAGTTATATACTAACTAATGTAAATTGGTTAGTGTATTTTCCTTTATGTGGAGCTCATATGGCATCCCTTTAGATCGAAAGATCTAACTAACCATCCCAAATCTGTCCTAACTGAACAGACAACACACTACATGGGAAAGTGGTATTGAAATGAATATTTATATAATTAAACGAACATTGGTTGCGCGGGCAGTGATAACAATTATTATAATCAAGGTTGCGATCTTGATATAAACACCTGACCCATTAATTAATTACATATGTCAGTATAAACTAAAAATTGTTTAAAGTAGAAAAAGCAAAGCATACAGTACAGCGGTTTCATCCTTATTGGGAACTCATCATGTACTGGCCAGAATTTGCCGCGGACAGTGCTCGAACCTGGGCGCGTCTGCTTTGGAATCTGGTGCTCTAACCACACAGCCACCCTGCCGCACACTGCACTACACATAATTTTCCGTTATATACTAACTTATGTAACTTAGTCTATTTTTGCTTTATGTGGAGCTTATATGAATTCCATTTAGACCCAAAGTTTCAACTAGCCATCGTAATTCTGTCATTATTGAACAGACACCACACTATATGGGAAGTGGTAACGAATTGAACATTTATATAATTAAACGAGCATTGGTTGCGCGGGCGGTGACAAAAATTATTAGAATCAATGTTGCGATCTTGACATAGACACCTGAACCATTAATTACTTACATATGTTAGTATAAATTTTATCACAGTTCTGTAGATGCATTGAATTAAGATTTCGCTCATGTAGAAGTCAATCACAGTTCCCTATATTTTACAATCTATATACATGTAAAAGTAGTTAGCAAAAACAGAAATTGGTATGTATTAAAATTAGTTTATTTAATTTGAACTAATCATAATTATGCATCTAATGTGAATTGATAATTAAATTTAAAATAACAGCATCATAAATTTGAAACAATATGCATGGGATTCCAAAAAATATTTTAATTAAAAATAGACCTCAAACTCCTTAGTATCTTCTTTAGATATTAAGGCTATTTTCAGGTTCACATGGATAAGGCTAAAATTATTATTTATGTGAACTAAAAGTGAATTGACATTCTAAAAGTTAGAGAAAGACTAAAAAGGATGTCAGAATTAACTTTATTTCAAAACATGGCTTTAATAAGAATAGCAAATAATACTCAATTGTAATGTTTATAAAGACGTGAATTCAGTTGATTACAGATGCTAAATCAATCAATTTTTGTTGAAATGCATGGAGAAGCAAGGAAACCTTTTTGTAAAAAACATACTTAGCTTTTAACATCCCAACTGGCAGCCATCTTGGAAAAGAAGTAAACTGGAGAATAATAGTTCAGAGGGCAGATTACGTCTGACTTTTGACATACAGTAGTTGATAGGCTTCATCGAAACAGGCATACTTAAATACGTCTACGAGGCAGGTTCGAGATGAACAACTGACATTTTGTTACCATATGTTGGACTGAAATTTTGACTGAGGTAATCCTGATGGCATTAAATGTGCAAATTAAATAAATTCAGCTGTAGCAATGGTCAATTCAAGCAGATTTTGGCTTAATGCTCCACGGAATTGGAACTAATAAAATATTGACAGTTACTAGAAAATTGATAGAACTCGTAGGTCATTAAATATCGATTCGTTTACATCCCTAGGTGCATACCTTCTTTTTTATAATTAATAGATGGGTAATCACTGGTCTCGTGAAACTGAAGCCGTCCTCATACTGTTTGTATGGAAGTGTTTTCAAAGTAAAGATTTTCGGTTTTTATCCGAATTTTGGTTACTTTACTTCTAGTTCCATATTCAGTGTTGATCCCATACTCACAGATAAAAGAACTTGTGGCAAATGTGATATGTGAATAAGGATATCAAATTTGGCACAATTGTTTTCTCTGTTGGTATGGTCTCATCCTTGAGGATGGGACTAAAAATGAAGTGTCGAAAATTCTGAAAAAATCCGCAAAACTTAATTCAATAACATTTTTAGGACAAACAGTATAAAGGCGGTTTAAGGGTCATGGAAAGATTGAGAATTCATCAATCAATAAAAAAATTAAACAATCATTGATTGCGTAGGCTATAGTAAATACTCTCTAAATCAAGTGTTCGAGCTTCAAGCAAACGCAATTCCTATTGTGTTTAACCAGTCCTCGAAAGGCAGCGAATCAACGCCATTCACATGCGCTGACGCGTATCGTTCTTCCATGATCATTATCAGACTACGACGGCAAACTAACCCACGAGGATAAAAACGCAATGCATTTCTAGGGAATGCAAAATTAGATATGCGGCTCTCACATTTAGCAATCTTGTTTATTTTGAGCTTAAACAATAATTGATTGCATAGGTGGTGGCAAAAATTCTTCAAATGAAGTTTGCGAATTTAAAGAAAACACCAATCCCATTGTGTTTAACTAGACACCAAACAAAATAACTGAACAAAACTACCGCCTGTCGCACGCATTGCGGACTAGTTGAATACAATGGGATAGGTGTTTAATACAAGCTCAAAATATTTATTTAAATAGTACGTTGAACTTTACTGGCTGCAGAATTTCTATTTATTTACGAACATTAGTTTACAGCATCTTTTGTCACATATACGCCAGAAATACGACCAAGCAATCATAGATTGTGGGTTGGTGGCAAAAATCCTTTAAGTCAAGTTTGCGAGCTTGATGTAAACACCAATCCCATTGTATAAAACCAGTCTTCGAAAAAAAGCCAAACTACCGCCAGTCGCACGTACTGACGGGTTTCGACCTTCAATGATAATTAGCAGAGTACGACGGCAAATTGTCCAGCGAGGATAAAACCGCAATGCATACAGGTGAAAAAAATTAGATATGCGGCTCTCATATCTAGTAGCCCCGCATACAAAGTACATAGCCGAAAATTTCGGCTGCCCAATATCTATGCAATCACGAAAATGAACTTTTTGCTGCTTTCGCTACTTATATATAAATTATACATTTAAGTAAACACTGATTTCATTGGTGGTGATGTCTTTAAATCAAGTTTGTGAGTTATTACAAGCACCGAACATGGTTTTTAGAACAAATAGAATAAAAATCGTATAAAACTTCATTCAGTCTCATATATTGACGCGTTTAGACCTTCATCATCAGTCAAACATGACGACCAGTTCATCAGTGAGAATTAAACCACATTGAATTTACATGAAAAGCAAGATCAGATATGAGATATGACTAACGCCAGTCAAATTTCTTTCAAACTCTAACGATCACCAAATAAGTTACTAACGCGTCAGAACACATGACTGAAAGTAGATTTTTCCGTTGTGCGACAGGTCGGATACAGTTGGAATCGTGTTTTGTCAAGCTCCAAACGTTGATTTAAAGTAATTTTATTACTACCCGCGCAATCAATGTTTGTATAATTGAGTAACATATATAAATGTGGCGAAAAATGCTAAATGACAATATTTGCAACTGTACTGATATTGTGCAGCCAACTTTTCATTCCAAGTGCAATGTATGCTAGACTACTAGAATTTGGATCCCCTTTCCAGTAGGATTTCCCCAATATTTTACTGCTGGTTAATCCTTGCTAATTAGATTACCGCCATGCTATTTAGTGCGACTTTTAGCGTTGGATGGCATCTATCAAAAAGTGCATATGGAAGTTTGAGATTATGTGAATTCCGTTTGATACAGCCACACAAGTTGTCTATACACGGTATTTAGGTCCAAAGGGAATGACAGCAAGAATGAATCTCAATTTTATGCTCAGCCGTTTGACACTATACGGAGAGCTCAAAAACGGAAGCTAGAAAAACTCTAGCGTACAATTTACATCCAAATTGTTTGACGGAAAGCCTACATATCATATTCAAAGCAGCATTGCCATCTTCATGTTATAGTCGTAAAGGGACACGCCTTTACCTATTACTGTTCTGCAGTAGAAAAACCTAAGACATTACGCCAGTCAGTCGTCTTCGGCAAACCTGTACATCATTTTCTAAGTATATTTCAAGCGATTGGTGAAAAATTACAAATATTAATAATGGGGATATACCGCGCAGCGATTTGCGACACGAGATTTCCCAAATATCGCCGATAGTATCCTGGGCACTTTGGTTAGCGTATGCTGAGTGAGTGTATTTTAAAACGGATGTAGATGTGCATTTTCAAGGGAACTCAACACAGGCTTGTTTAACTTTAATCTATGAATTTCTTTACATTATAATATGAACGCCAGATAGGAATGCCAAACCAGAGATACTACATATGGAAGAAGACAGCGAACTGAATTTAGCCTAACCTACCTTCGAGCAGGCATAAACTGCTTTGAAGCAAACATCACGTCTGTGTCGATAATAAACAACGAAAATACTGAAAGATTTTCATAAGAATTTCAGTAGAAGATCGGTTGCCAAAGTGGAGTTGTGTACCTGTCAATTACAGTTGAAACATATTTTTCAATTTCCCTAAATGGGGTGAAAGTTTTCCAAGGGCAAAATTTATTTCAAACAATAGTGAAAAAATAAAATAAAATAGACCATTAAAAAAAGATAATTAACTTTGAAAGTGTTTAAATTAAAAAAGTATCGTTATTAGGCGAGAAGTGTGCAACCATGTAGGAATGGGCAAGCAAAAAAGATGCGAATTTGATAAGGACAGTGTTACATTTCCAACTCTATGGTTGTCAATATTGGCCAGCTCATATCTAGTTTTAAAAGGTTGCTGTTTGCTGATTAATAAGACTAGATTCTGGATTCGAGTGTAGGCCACATTAAAACAATAAATACTTAAACAGCATTTTAAACGCAATTTTAAATCTTATTCGTTGCAAATTTTAAAATTTACGTAAATCATTTTAGAGTTAATGAATATTGAAATCAATTATTATTCATATTATAATGTGTAGAGTTTTCTATAATTACTACCCAGAATATTTCCGTTCTGCCAAGAATTTTTCGCTTTTACCAAAACGAAAAGAACAATGATTACAGAATTTGTGACTTACGACCAGTGATATCCTTTATTATGCTGACAATAAATTTCAGTTTAATAGTGAACTAGAACGACGGCATCGATTTTATTTCATACAAATTTGGCCATTATTTTATAAAGCTAAACGTTTTAATGACTTTGAATATCGTTAATTATTTTTAAGTCACGCACACAGAGACAGGCGTGTTGAAAATATGTTTAGGCCATGATATTTACTCAAAATTATTTCCAGAAAGCGGTACTTCAATGCGTCAGCAAATCCCAACGTCTTTCTGTATTATTCATTTCAATTCTTAGTCTATATAATGTGAAAGCTTACGTGGACGGTGAAGTTTTTCTTATGCATCAAATAAAACATATGGTTTCTATGTACACCCACTGGTTAAATTATTCAAATCGGTTTAAGTGTTGGCGTGCAAAATTTACTATAAGGCAGAATTATAAAAATAATCTTTCAGATCCTAGTTCACGTTCATTAAAAAGAATACCATTTTCAGAATTTTGATCTGAAGAAATTACTGTATTGAGATTAAAAATATCATTTATTTTGTTTCCTTTAGAAAAGTCCGTGTCAAGCTCGGAATATAGAGGATCTCTTTAAAAATTCAACATACATATAAAAACAAAATTTCTTCCATACTGATATCAAACCAATTCGAACATTTGGTTTATGTCGACGCAAATATTAGGCTAAGGCCCGGCAACTATTTTAGTCATGTTGTCTATTAAATGCTGTCAGCCATAAACTACAATAAACTAATTTTCTTACTTATCATTAAGCAGCAAGCAACACGTAGCAAAATAGCAAATCATAACGTGCACTTATTCAATCCCGGTGTTGCGATTACCGTTTTATTTTCTGCAGAAGTAAATATTTTGCTAAAATCCATTGCACAATTGGTAATTTAATCCCGTTAAAAAATGTGTGTGGTCACTTAATCAAAAGCGTGTTCTAGCATTAGAACAGGTACTTTAAAAGATCGCAGCAAGCAGAGAACATAACTCCGAATGAAAAATTTGGCCTACTTAAATGTTAGTGAGAGAAATACCTCTTAGAGTTTAAGCTGTGCTTAATTCAAGCCAAATATATGTGTGGATTATTCGCATGCAAATATATGCAATAACTATTACTTTAATCAAGGTTACGATCTTGATATAAACAAGTGATGCTTTAAGCACATTCCTTAGTCAGTAAAAACTAATTATTTTATAGATTTGAAAAAGCAATTCATCTAGTAGACCAGTTTCTTACTTATTGGGAACCCATCATGCACCGTCCAGAGTGTGCCGCTGACTTGGCTCGAACCTGGGTACGTCTGCCTCGGAATCTGGTTTCCTAAACACTGAGCCACCCTACCGCAGAGTACATACACTTTGCCGTTATATAGTAACTAATATTTTGTGTTTAGCCTTACGTGTAGGTGAAACCTATATGTCATACTTTTAGACTTGAAGTTCCCACTAACCATCCACAATCTGTCATTATAGAGCTGACGTCAGGCTGCATGGCGAAGTGGCACTGAATTTAACATTTTTATAATTAAACGAACATTGGTTGCACGGGCGGTAATAACAATTACTCTAATCAAGGTTAACAGTTATTGTTATTAAATTGGTTTTGTGGATTTTTCTAACATATGTGATTTTGTAAATTCATATTTATCGCTATCCTTTTGTATTTATTCCAATTTCAAATAATGTTCATTGTTACTTTTGCAACTAACAACATAGAAAACGTGTGAGTCGTTCGAAAAACATGAAAATGTTTAGGTTCCGAACTTCGAAATCGTTGTTAACAATATCGCCATTATTCATATACGTCCAGTTGATAGTGCTATTCATATTCCAATAAAAACTTCATAATTATTTTCAATTATATTTCGATCTCCAATTTTTTAGTAACATGTAAAAAGTAAAACGCAATCTAACTGAGATTGCGCCGATTTTCCTCTTTAATTGCAATAGAATTTTTCATTAACTTATTATAGTCATATTTGGTTTACATATATAATGATCAATTAGCCATTGCAAAAGAAACCATGACACCACCAAATTCGTCAAAAAAATATTAGAAAATTTTCCAGGGATTACTTGGAATAACTCCTGTAGGCATTTGAATTAGCCGAGATTATGACAGTAAATATTATGAGAATAATCACCATCAATATAATCAGCAATTAAGTTTATTTTTTCAATATTCTATTACATAAATACGAAGCTGCAAATTTGTCAATTGATTTCAGAAAAGAGTATATCCCATGGATCATAAATCGATTTTTTACAATCTTACTGAAATAATTAATTTATTGAGGAAAATATTACTTCTGCAATTAAATCGAACATGATTCGCATTCGTCAAAATTGATCGTTATTTTATTTATTAGTATGAGCTGCTTTTATTTCCTTACACGATATTTGTTGCATATAAAAAGCATTACCTATAATAACTAAGGCTACAACGCTTATTTCAGTACTTTAATGTGCCATTAAGCTAAATCCTAATATGTTAGGTTGGACGCTTAATAGACTGAGATGGCGAATGGTAAAGACTTGGCTAAGAAGGGCACCCAACTAATTTTATCAAATTAATCAAACTTTGACTGAGCGAGTGGTTATACCAAATATTAAAATATAGTGTGCGTGCTTGATATAAACGCTATTACACTTCCATAGATATTCGTCAGTATAACCTTAGCATTGCACAAAGCAGTTGAGGCAAATCAGCCTTTAGACCGATTTTATCCTTATTGGAAACATTCCAAGTACTTTTCACGTTTCCGCCGCGAACGAGATTCGCACCGCGGTAGTACTTGAAGAGATCTAAATGAGGACGAAACCGGTTTTTTAGGTGATCAGCGTTCACCACTTTATGGAATACCTAATTTATACTGACAAATTTATACGTAATGGGGTTAGTATTTATATCAAGCACGCAAAATTGATTTAAACTTATTTTTTTCACCACCTCTGCAGTCAATGATTATTCGTCTATTTATGCGAGTTTTTATAAAGTTCACATTTATTCATAGTGATATAATAATATGCTTTTATATAAATCCTAAATTCAGCACAAAAAAACTTTTAATCATATACTAACTAATGAAACTCGGATGGTCTTTCTTCCTTTAGATGGAGCTTATATGGCATCCATTTAGACCCAAAGTTTCAACTAACCATCCCTAACCTGTTATTACTGAACAGAGACCACACTACATGGGGAAGTGGTATTGAAATGGACCCGCGCAACAATTGTTCGTTTTGTTTAACAGATGCATTCGAATGCCAGTAATTACACACAGTGTCAATTTTTGTCTCGGAAATATAATTTAAACAGGTCTGCGTATATAATTCGTGAAATAATATTATTGTAAGTTGAAAGGATAAATTATATAATTTGTTATAGTGACGTTTGCAAGCAAAATATTCGACGTCTATTAAACAAGTTAAAAGGATTATTTTTATTTTTTTATTCGAAACTCACAGTTTGTATGAGTGGTGATAAAATAAAATTTTAATCATAATTTTCCAAATTACGCTAATATCCAACTTTTTGTTTTTAAAAAGTTGAACAACTTCGCAAAACTTATTGGATTCTTTCCATGTTTTCCACAAACTTAATTTTGATAATTATTTTAATAATTACATTAACATAAATAATTAGAAAAATTTAATTATTTTTTGTTAATACTTTTAATAATTATACTAATATTAATAGTAATTTCCCCAAGCTTAACTAAATTGCGTAATTAAAAACATATCATACGTTCGTGAAATCTAAAATACAACCATTTATTTTACCTTCAATGAGACTTTGTCAAGTTAAAACAATTAAATAATTGAGCAAACACAACCTATTTTGTCATTATTTAATAAAAAAGCAGATTCATATGCACGTAAGCATGTACACCAGTGCAGTATGAGAAATGTGAATTAAATTCATCTAACTCTTTCAAACTTTACAATAGTATATGAATTTAATTCGGGTAGACTGATGGAATAGTAATTTTAATTGAGAAATAAACCATGTATTGAATCAAAAACGGCAATATTCTTTTCGCCAGAACAGAAATTGACTGGGTTGTCTAGTATATATATGATCATAAATAAAGAGGGCCACATGCATTTCGAGTTAAGTACACCTGTAAAGAATTCATGAGCTTATATTCAAATCATGTACGATTAACAATTGCTTATTTAGTGGAGCATTAAGGACGTTGCAAACACCAGCTTTAACTGTGCGTAATTCGACTTCCTTTTTTCCTTTGAAGCACATGGGAAATGCAGCCTGATTTTAAGTGTAAATTATAATTAAAATGAGAGCAGTTGCTGTAGAAATATTCTTCTTAATGTCACCTATATTTAATCGAATTTGCCCTTGACTTCGCTGCTAGTCCGGCCTAAATGGCGCAACAAACAGCTATGACGATATTAAGGAGATCTTATCTATTAGTTTACGTTTATACACGGAAATTTTGCAAAAATAAATTACATGCGTATTACGAATCTGATGAGATAATTATTTTCTAATTCTTCGCCTATATTTGAAAGGTAGTACGATAACGTTAATGGGGATTGGAAAGCCTCCTGGGAAATGTTGTTTAAATTTAATGCAAAACTTTAAAAAGTGTTAAAAAGATTATTATACTCAAATCATTGTAACATTTTACATAAAAATAAATCATTTTACTGTTAATGGCATTTTCTTATGAAACTATGTTAATAAAAGTCAAATTTACATTAAAGTAGGTCAGCAATGCATGTCAGATTAATGCTAATCATAAGACTTACAAATTTTGGTAAAAAATTCAGTTTCTTAGGGTTATGCTAAATATGGTAAAATGCCGAAATCTTGTTAGAGGAAGGTCATTATATTTGGCGCTGAAATGAACCTGGAAAATTCATAATTTTGCCAGTGAAAAGCTATCAGCTGAATAATATTTGCATAAGAGGGTAATGAAAGGCCTTATATGAAAGCTTTTAACGACATTGATAAATATGTAACCAAAAAAACTACATTACTCATGTATTTTTCGCATAATTGCTACTTTTATTTTAGAAGAACGTGTAACTGAAAGTCAACATTCGTGCCAAATTAGTTATGTTAAATCACGGTCATGCTATACAGATCTCATTCGGATGTTCGTTGTCATATATAAAGTAAAGACTCGTGCAACCATTTCTGATCTGCACAGTTGTTCATATATCCTGAACACGGGTGTCCACGCGTACCACTGCGAGGCTTTTCAGGCTGTACACTTGTGGAAACGGCGAATGGAAGAGTGCATTTTTGAAACTTCGCTTTCTACCAATATTTACTGCTGTTTTCCAATTCAGACCATGTGATTTTTCTACGCTGTTTCATTCATGATGTCATTGATCGATTTAATTACGATGGTTTCTGTAATAAAACTTTTCGATCTACTACAGACTCAAATTGATATGCGTCTGCAACAATATAAATAAATAAATTGTGTGTCCTGCCCTTACTGAATGACGTGCAAAGTCCGATCTATTAACATGATTATACTGGCAGTCGGTTTCATGTTGCCCTCTAATTACCCTTATTTTGGCGCATGGTTTCACCAACGTACATGGAGTCACAGTCGTTACATGGAATTTAATATACTCCTGATGTGTCTAACGTTTCTATTTTCTCCTTTTGGTTTGGCAGTTTAATACCTAGGGTAAGGATCTGCTTTAAAATAATACGTATTTTATATTTCAGTGCTACCCTTTTTTTCCTATTTGGTTTGGAGTCAGGTATTATCATGACCCTCCGATTCTTTTTGATGTTATTTCAATTCACGTACTACCCTTCATGATGAAATTTCATCATGACGCTTATTATAGTTGCTTCAATTAACTTTAGTGGGTACCCGTTAGCACAGAATATTTATCGCAGTCTACCTAATTCAATTTCTATATTTTTTGTATCTGTTAGTCTTAAGTTTTAAATTGTCATCTATTTTAAGATAACGAATATAATTCTATATGTATGATTTGAATTAAACTTAAGAAGAATATCCGAGAAAGTTTCCGTCCTATAAATATCTTGTTCTAATTTTGTACACCCAGAAATGGTAGTTTGCCACATGATTCATTTTTAATTGCAAAATTCAGTTTGCTCACCTGATTTTCAATATTTAAGAAATTTATCATTTGATCCTCCCCGTGATTCCAAATAACTAAATTATTATCCAAATATCGTACAAACAATTTTGGATTTGGGGATGTTATATCTAAAAGGTTTTTCTTCATGTATTGCATGAAGGTATTAGTCATTGGTACTGATAATAGCTGTACACGGGCAGTTACACAAAGATCCGATTTTTCACAATTTCCAATTTTGTTTTGTCTTTGATCGGGTTGACTTGTTTTTACTTCAACTGGAAATGCGGTTCTATCACATCTTTGTTTACTGGCGACGTTTCGGTGCCTACTATCCAGCACCATCCTCAGGCAACGCAACACAACACTGATCACAATAGCAGATTTAAGCAAATGTGGTAACCTCGTTCCAAAACCATTCTATTTATATATAATTGACTCAACACTATTTTAATCATAGAATTTGTCTCAGTAACTAAACTCAATATATAACTATTTATAATTAGCAGACCAATCATTACCTCACCTATACATCATCCCATCTCGTATGCAGAATATTGTAGGGGAGAGAGACAGTATCGAACCTTTTGTTATTTGTTATAACTGTATTGCTACTATGTCACGGTAATCAAAATTTAAAATTGCTAAAACTAAAACCTTGACTATCATATACTGTATTTTATTTAAAGCCGGGAACTCTTATGTATACAATGGTGTATGAGGTATTGCGCACATAGCAACAAATTAGTTCAAATATGGAGCAGCAAGTTACGTAGATGGATGGAGAGTGAATGTCATAGCGACGCTTAGGTGACAAGATTAAAAGTATACTGCATACGAGATGAGATTCGCATACCGGGAATGAGATAGGTGAGGTAATGATTGGTCTGCTAATTATAAAAAGTTATATATTGAGTTTAGTTACTGAGACAAATTCTATGATTAAAATAGTGTTGAGTCAAATATATATAAATAGAATGGTTTTGGAACGAGGTTACCACATTTGCTTAAATCTGCTATTGTGATCAGTGTTGTGTTGCCTGATGATGGTGCTGGAAATTAGGCACCGAAACGTCGCCAGTAAACAAAGATGTGATAGAACCACATTTCCAGTTGAAGTAAAAACAAGTCAACCCGATCAAAGACAAAACAAAATTGGAAATTGTGTAAAATCGGATCTTTGTGTAACTGCCCGTGTACAGCTATTACCCGCGTACGCAAAACGCGGCATTGAGAACCTTAATGCTGACACACCGCAAAATATTAACTTCAAAAAAGGTACTGATAATGTTTGTCCCATTGGTACACCATTAATCTGCTTATAAAATTCATTACTAAATTTAAAATAAGTGGATGAAATACATATGTTCATCATCTACATGACATGCCTCATCGGTATTTTAATTCCTTCTAATATTACCGGATGATCAAGAAGGGTACTGCTATATTGGTTTACATTGACACTACATCTAATCATGCCAAACTATCGTTTTCATTTAGATCACATTTATTGACAATCTCAAACAAATTGTATGAATTCATCAATGTGTGGTCTAATAAGTACGAAAAATTCCTTATTATAGAAATAGAAACTTAGACATTCTTTATGTTGTGTAGTATCGGACATTAACAATAATTCTCATAGGGTTGCCCGATTTATGTATCTTTACTAAACCATACGCTCTGGACGAAACTCTCTCCTTGTATGAGAGCGTTATCATGCGCTTAACATAATTCACCCTTAGTAATCATAATATTGACCATTAATTTGACTTCTCCTTGTAACTTACCCGTTTTAACTTTATGAATTTTTGCGGATACATATTTATTATCTAAATTTTTATACATTTTATCATTATGATCAGATTGACTCATCAGAATTGGCGCTCCCCTTTGTCTGCTTATAAACATATCACTGTTTGCTACTAGCTATTTTCGGAGACTTTTTATTTCATAATTTGTTTTATATTTTTCCTCTTCTTGCCTTAACACAGTTGTGGCTATGTCTAATTCAATTCTACACTTATCTTTGTCTGCGAAGAATTATTCTGCTCAAACAGTCTCGGCAATTATCTCAATTTTTGGCGATTTCTCAAATTTGATATATGTACTCAGATCACGACTAAGCATTTCCTGATGAATCTCATTAAGTTTTATTCATGAAAGATTTAACACTAGATTATTTACAGCAGAACTAGTATTAACTGTGGCCTGTCTGTAGATGCCAAAATTTCTTAACCTTCTGTCATGTCTGATTTGAATCATTTAATCCCACCATTACGTGTGCTATACATTTAAAATCATCCGCATGCAAAAAGATATGTAAAATAGATATAACTTTACTTTTTTCTCTAAAAAGTTCATATTTACGCTTTTCTCAATTGCCAATCAACATATTTATTAAATTTAAATTTAAAAATAAACAGTTAGGTATAATTAGCTTCACATGTATGTCTCATCCAAGTGACACTAAAAAGATAAATTTAAATTCTTCTTTGTAGATGACAGAATTATTTTCACTTTTACTTTCCTACATGAAGTAATTGCGAGTGGCATCAGGGGAAAAGATTCTAGGATTACCAGGGCGCAAAGCTTTTACAGTAAATAATAAATATTTAGAAAATTTATACTAGATAAGGATAAAGTGTTTGAATAGGATCGAAAATTAAAATAAAAAGGGGTTCATAAAAGGTATTCGAAGATTACCTACTAAAGAAAGGTAATAGTTTTAAATCAAAGAAGAGCTTCTTTTTGTCCCAAAAAAATCGTAAACGGTTGCTAAAAGGCGCAACAATTAAAACAGAATCTAATCCAACATATAAAATAAGATAAAAAATAATCCAGTATAAAATTGTAAGATAATCGGACAATAAATTAGGAGATATTACATTACTTATTCCGAGCCCTTTGTAAAAATAGTGGCATAGAAAAACATCATACGTACTATTCTGAAATAGACCCTTAACCTAGGCACTAAACTTTCCAACAACACGGAGAACATTGAACTGTTAAGCACATGTAACGACTGAAACCTCATATACTTGTGTGAAACAATGCACCCAATTAATTTAAGGATAGGGTATCATAGAACCGCATGTTTATATGGCAATGTATTTAGATCAGATCTTGCACGTCATACTGTAGAGACAGGACATACAATTAACTTGCATGGTGGCAGACGCTTATCAATTTTTGGTCGTAGTATATCGACAAGATTGTTTAGAGAATCCAGTGAAATTAAATCAAGAATTGGCATATTGAACGAAACAGCTGTATAAAGATCACTAGTTCCGATTATGAATACAGCATTTATTAATGGTAGGAAGCGAAGATTGCACGAAACCAAATCAGAAACTCGCTCAAGTAAAATAATAAGAACATAGGATTGTTCTCAACTTACAGAGGGCGCGGGTGGAATAATTTAATTTATCCTAATTTATTTTCGGGTTACCTTATAACTTCCTCCTTGATTACTTGTTAGCTTATTGTATTGATTAACTGTGTTTCGTCTTATGGTGTAGCGCTTTTTAACAAACATTTAATTTTTTGTTGAAAAAAAGACAACTCTTCTTTGCACTATTAATATTAACTTTTTTTACAAGCCCTTTTATTTTAACTTTCTATCCATTTAAATCACTTCATCCTTTATTAAATTAATTGCACTAACTCTTAATTATTTACAGTGAAAGTTTAAAGCCTGTGTATTCATAATATCTTGCTCCTCTCCTTGCCGCTCGTAATTATTAAACTTAGGAAAGCAAGTTCAAAAATTGGTCTGACTTGTGCAAATTGAAATTGACATTTATCACTTTAGATTCACTTGGATGAGTGATACACGTGCCGCTAATTATGTGTAACTTT
Organism: Eudiplozoon nipponicum; assembly: GCA_029291075.1. NCBI lineage: Eukaryota > Metazoa > Platyhelminthes > Monogenea > Mazocraeidea > Diplozoidae > Eudiplozoon > Eudiplozoon nipponicum. The sequence goes on from JAQBSW010000474.1 coordinate 194,143, forward strand.
ATATATCTCAGACCTCAACATACGCCTATACATATATACACAAACAAGCGAGGCGTACGCTTATCTAGTCAATCGTTAGATATTGTTAAATCGCGGTAATTTCACTGAGATTAGTTTACACGTGCAGTTACTGATTACTTCTCAATCCACATCACTCAAGAACGAATACACACTGGCATGACGTACGCTTATTTAGTGAGTCGTCAGTAAGTGGTATTGTATCACTGTAATTTCATTTCGATGAATGTCATCTGCGGACACATACACGCATATTTAACATATATTTACCTAGTGAAAATATTGTTATGCTTAAGAGATATAGCATTAAGTATAAATGAGAAAGTTTAAACTAAATATCCACGTGATTGTCAAATTATTTGTGGGATGTCCTTTCCGATTGAAAAATGCTTGTGAAACCGGAGTCTAATTATTTTGAGTTTAATTGAAGATAGTGGATTCAAATACCTTGTTGAGCCCAACACGGATACGGCAACTAACGCATTCCCTTCCGTGCATAATTGGACCAAGATGTTCAAGTATGACGTCATGAATAAAGACCAGTTAAAAATATTCCAATTAAATTTATCAAAAGTTAGCCTATTTTTTAAATTTTGTTTTAAAAAATTGTGGGTCATGTGTTAAACATTCAACAAAAGTAAGCATCATTTAAATGACGCAGATTCTTACAACCTTTGTAATCTGTCAAAAAGCTTGCGAGAGCCAATGCCTTCATTTAACAGAAACGTTGTAAAATTTAAATGTGAATCATTTTTATGTTTCATTTGTAGTAATAGGAGACAATTCCGGTGGGAAAGGTTTGCCTTGATGAGCTAATTTAGCAATGTAGCAAAATAACTTCCGGGCTACAGCAGTTTGTAGGTACGTTTCTCTATCATTTAGGCGAATTACGTTAGAACGAAGTGAAAATGTTTTACATAACAATGAATATGTTGGCTGATTAGTAAAGTGCTTTTGAACAAATTTAGATTTTTTTACTCAGATATTTAAATTCATTCCAAATTTGATGAATTCTCGAAGATAAGACAAAATGCAGTTTTACGAGCTCATTATCCATCATATATATAATTTATACAATTTGAAGACTTTGATACGGAGATATAATTCCAATGAAACGATGTTCATTTTAAGGAAATATCTTGTAAATCTCTCCTAATAATTGACATAGAATAACTCACAGGTAATTTAATAATCTTTTAGTGTACCTTTATATTATGACGAAAAGTACTATACAGTAGTTTCATTATTCTGTGCAAATTAAAGCAACGTCTGCGTGTAAGCGAGACATACGAAGAAAAATTTTTAAATTACAAAGTTCATTTACCTAGTCAAATGAGCTTAATTTTAACTGCCATCTTTCGAAATCCTAATTGATTTAAATTATACTATGAAGTCAAAATATTAGTTTTAAATTGTGTTTTGAATAAAACACAGTATAATATCCGCTGATGACTATTTTGGTAAGGTAGAATATCATATCTTAAAAGCGATATTTATTGGACATTGAAATATTCCTGTGATTTCTGAAATTTTAACTTCTACATAATTTTATGCCGGACGGGTTCCCATCATGAACTTGATAAAGACCAGGAAAGTCTTCACCGAACTAGGTCAGGATTTTAAAAAAAATAAATGCTCGGATGGTGGTACCAACTCCTAAAATCAAGTTTGCGAGCTAGAAGCAAACGCCAATCGTCGAAAAAAAGCAAAATTACCGCCAGTCGCACGCACTGACGCGTTTCGACCTTCCAGGATCATCATCAAATTACGACGGTAACTGACTAGCGAAGAGCAATCCGAATTGCACATTTATGGACATTGAAATATTCCTCTGATTTCTGAAATTTTACCTTCTACATAATTTTATGCCCGACGGGTTCCCATCATGAACTTGATAAAGACCAGGAAAGTTTTCACCGAACTAGGTCAGGATTGAAAAAAAAGATTGCTCGGATTGTGGTATCAACTCTCAAAATCATGTTTGTGTGCTAGAAGCAAACGCCAATCTCATATCAAAATTACCGCCAGTCGCACACATTGACGCGTTTCGACCTTCGGTGATCATCATCGGAGTACGACGGCAAACTGACTTGCGAGGATCAAACCGAATTGCATATATATGGAAAGCAAAATAAGATACGCCGCTCTTACGTCTAATAGCCTCGTATACATACTACTCGACTGGAAAAGTCGGCTGCAGTCGGCTGCGCGATTTTTATAATTAGAATAGAATAGAATAGAATAGAATATCTGCCTGGATTCAAACCACATATGCCATCACAAATGAAACATAAAAGAAACTACCAAGTACCAATAAATGTGCAATTAATATCATATAGATAGGTATATCTCGCTAGTTGTTAAATATATCACATCGGAAAGTTCTGACTGAAAAGAATAATATATACATTATCAAATTAGAAAAAATTAATGGCAATCTGGAGGTAAATACGCAAAAATTGAGAACCATGACTAGCAGGCACTACGATTGTATGTAATGTTAAATCCAATTGTAGAAGAAGAAGTAGCCAATATCAATTATACAAACTTGGAAATAACTCTGTGCAGCTGTTACATATATAGGCAATTGAGATTTTAAAAAAACATTGATTTCGCGGGTGTTGGTATCAGTTCTTTGAATCAAGTTTGCGAGCTTGCGGTAAACCCAAAACCCATTGTCTTTAATGCGTCGAATACTGTCGTTTAGTCACTGACGCGTTTCGACCCTCCACGATCATCATCAGATTACTACGGAAACTGACTAGCGAGGAGCAATCCGAATTGCACATTTATGGAAAGCAAATTTAGATATGCAACTCTCACGTCTAGTAGTTTCGCATACATTGTATGTGACTGGAAATGTGGGCTGCAACGATTTCTATGCAGTCACTAGCATTAACCGTTTTCAGCTTTCGCCACACACACACACACACACATACACATATATATATATATATGAGAGAGAGTATATATATATATATATATATATATATATATAGGCAAACATTTTAAAAAACATTTGCAGTGTGGAAATACCTTATATCAAGTTTACGAGCTTAACGCATATCTAATTTTACATTCCATTTATATGCAATTCAGTATATTACTCGCTAGTCGGTTTGCCGTCATAATCTGATAATGATTATGGAATGTCGAAACGCGGCAGTGCCTACGACTGGCGGTAATTTTGCCATGTTGTTGGAAGACTGGTTAAATAAAATTTGCTTGGTGTTTACTTCAAGCTCGCAAACCTGTTTTAAAGAATCGTTAATACCACACGTGCAATTAATTTAAAATAAAATTGTATTACAGATATATATATATATCTATGACGAACGCTGTAGACTGTTAATGCTCGTGACTGCATAGAAATCGTACATCCGACATTTTCAATCGGGTAGAATTTATAGATTCTATTTGGTTTGATCCACGCTAGTCGAACACTGATGAAGAACATCGAAGGTTGAAACGCGTGCGACTAGCGGTAAATTTGCTATGTTGTTCGACATTTAGTTAAATAAAATGGGATTGGTGTTTACTTCAGGCTCGCAAATTTGATTGAATGAATTGTCAGGATTTGATGAGAGTTCAAAACTAGTATATCTTTATCGAAGAGTTCTAAATACCCTTTGTTTGTATTTTCTTTGTGAATGATAGGTTAAACCATCGATGGGACTATGTCCCGTCAAAACAGCACCTCTTCATTAGCTCTTATAATCGTTACTCAACATTAGATTGCAAAATTTGAGAAGAACATGTATACGGCGCAGTATACGTCTCTGTATAAATCTATGTTGTAGTTAAGCAAGTCGCCATTAATGTTGTTTTTTTCAAATATCTTGATTAGGCTACTTTATACCATGACTAAAGTAGGAAAACTATAACGCTTTGCGATAAGCGTTGTATTAAAATCAGCCCTAAATTGGACCAATTGAGATATCTCGGTCAAAAGTTGGCCACTGCTTCTCTAGGCACAGATTTAAAAATACTACAAAAACAGTTAACATTTTACATATATGAATTCAGAAAAAAATTTTAGGATAGAAAATATAAATGTCTGAATAAAGTAGTAAAGTAGTTTTTATAAAGGGAGCAGCTGTCGATAAGTCTGCGGCTACTTTAAGTATATTATGTTACTGGAAATTAACACCGTAAGAAATCTAAGACCACCATTGTAAATAAAACCGTATAGGAAAAGCCACGGGATTTGAAAACTCACACCACCAGTGACAGAGAAAAAGTCTTTGCGAAGTTAAGACAGTTTCAGTTACATAAATACGATATATGATAACAATAACTTTTACGTCACTCAAAATGAAAGTAGAATTTGTAAAGATAACGTTAAACATTTCCAAAAATCAGCGACACTAAACACGCAACCTAGGTAGGATGGCTTTTTTTTAAATCAAGATTTCGATTCGCAGCGCAAATACGAGGCAAATACGCTTGATATATGCGACTTGCTGCATGCAATAGCTTTGAATAAACGACAATCAATGCAGGAAAACCGAGATGTTTTTTTATAAATTGGGTGAGGTGAACTTGACGCGAACAAATAAAATAAATAGCTATCGATAACGATACCCTTATCTTTCACAATAAACGAGTAAAACGTTTCGTAGGCTTTTAATGATACTTATTCATAAATGACATTATTTAATATCATTTCAATATATAGTGCATTTATTTTTCAGCTTTTCGTATTGTTGGTTATATTTATAACTCTTTTAATTAGACTGAGGTCGAATGGGAGCACATGAAATGATTAAACTAAAATGGATATATCTTTTTAATTAATATCTATAGTTAATTATGTTTCCCTACATTTTATATTTTTCTCTTTAATTGGAGATTTTTGGTGCAGAATCGTCGCATAATTTGCGCATCTCGTCAGAAATAGCGTTGCATATTTTATGTTTCGCAGATGTCGTGCATTTGGGCACCAATTGCATACATAAAATGGCAACTATTCAAAAATTCAGCGAAGCTTTTACTAGTTTAAATGTTTGTTCCTGTTGCTTATTTTTACAATTTCCATCGTTGTGCAGGCTTTACCACATAAGTACACAGGAATTCGAAACTATTGTTTGGCAATAACTGCGCGCGTGATTCCTGGCAGTTGGGCAGTAAGGTTGACAGCAGTCAACATTTTTTTCCAGCAGGACTTATTTTTATCCTTTGATGTATAAGGGTACTATTGGCAATTGACAGATTGTGGGTATTACCACGATTCAATTCTCACAAATGTAAACATACCTTCTCAAGCACAAGTTCATGCAGAAATTTTATACTTCCCATGTTAAGATGGATAAAAAACTGTTTCTATATATGAACTCTCCCACTAAGTATTTTTAATAACCGAAAACTGTTTTACACAAATATAATAACTGATTATACTTTTAGCTTTTCTCATGTGAGCAAATTTAATAAATTAAGAATAGAAGCATGAGAAAAGCGAAGTATTAAAAAATCAAGCTAATAAAAACATATTTCAGATTTATGATTCTATTTCGTTTGGTGTCGAAGGTGGCAATTCTTAGTTTGAAATTATAATTTGTATGCTAATAAAACAATCATGATCTGATAGCAGGTGCAGGAATTTGAGCTAGTGTAGTCCAACAAAATATTGTCATCTACCATTTTCCCAGACATGGGTGGACATAATTGATTATAAATAGCTAACTCGAGTGCAACTATCGAGCATGCAATAAAATCAACTGATCGTAAAAACACATGGAATATCTTACAAATAGAGTAACGCAAAAAGATTTATTAAAACCTAGCGACTTTGACAGAAAATAAAGAAAATCTTGCATTGCAAGTGAAGATTCACGCAAAGTTAGAGCTTGAGTATAACTTGTATCGCATGACATTTAGAAGCTGCTTGATTAGATGCAAAATACTGTTTAATAGAAAGCATTCAACTTAAAATGGAAAATTCCTGTAAAAACTACATCTTTTAGCGAAAAAACCTTATATTTATAATTTTGAATACTTTAAAAAAAACACTGATTACAGTTAATTGCCTCCAATCAATTTAGCCAAATTTGGCTTCACTCCAGTGTATTAATGCTTTTTGAACTTTAAATTTCGTCATCATTGCATGATGGAAATCTCACTTGCGATGATACAAGTGAAATTCTGAGATATGATATCGAATATTAGAAATGAGGTCAAAACTTGAAAATTCTCAAATCAACTGAAGTTAAATTTTTATTAAATTGTCGGGTCATTTTCTAACAAATTGTGTTCGCAGATTTTGCTAAAAATACTTATATTTTCATTGAGGCAAAAGCTAATCGATGATTACTCATGTCGCCTTAATAGAATACCTCATGCATGTTCGTGTTTATGGCGGTTTCGAGTGCAAAAAACACAAATGTTTGCCACATATTTAGAAAGCAACATTCAATTCATCATCATAATTAAAGTTTTTGTTTGTCTAAATATAAACTAAGGCTTTGTTTGTTTAGCTGTCACTAGTAAAAGCAAGATATAAACATTCTCACGGTCGGATTTTTTTCCTGTTTTTTTTCTATTTTTAAAACAATGCTTACTTATCTAAAATTATCCTGAAATCCGCAGGCACAAGGCCGCTTACCTGCTGGTGCTCATAATTCTTTGAGCTACCAAATATACAATTTTATAGATATCTGTATTCAATCAGTTGCAAAATTCTTAGTATTGCCTAACAAAGCAAAAGCAATTAAGAATTGTTTATCTCAAAAAGAAGACATTTAAATTGGGTTACGGCAATAATAAATTTCGCTACAACTAAAATTTGTTTGTTAACGAGTTATAGTTTGGTCTGATAGACGGTTTACATTTGATTTTTGATGCCATACCGAGCGAATAATAGCAATTGGCATATATATCTTCTACTTTAA